>SNQJ01S0068947.1:17415-29227 GCA_010110895.2 Picea sitchensis
AATAAAAAAAACACTATAGTAAATTATATAAATATTTTTTTAACAATTTGTTATACCTATATAAATAATTATCTCTTCTTTCTATATAATTTAAAATAATTATATAAAATTGAGTATTATTATTATTTTTTTAATAAAAAATTAAAATTAATTTTATTATCTCTTTTTTCTATATAATTTAAAATAATTATATAAAATTACGTATTATTATTATTATTTTAATAAAAAATTAATACCATGCAAAAAATAATGAAAAAATAAATACAAATTACTATAGTAAATTATATAAAAGTTAATAATTACACAATTGTATTAAATATATTTTACTTCACTCATATTTATAAAGATAGATTTATTGATTAAAAGTGTAATCTATAAATTGAAAATTACAATTATACTAAACATATTTTACTTCACTCATATTTGTAATTTAAAGAAGTTACTCATATTTATAATTTAAAGAAGTTAAATTTATTTATTAAAAGTGTAATCTATATGCTTTGAAAATTATAATTATGAAATAAGAAAATAAACATTCCTGTATTGAACATTTTATAATTTATTCATAATAACATTTTATCAATTATAATTCAAATAAACTAAATGTAGTGATTGAAAATCTAATATATACACTTAAACTTAGTTACAAAATACAAACATTTTTTAAAATTACTATTACTCCATTAGAATTGTAATTATTAAGAGCATTGAAAATTTCATTAAGAGTTTCTTCATATAATTGAAATGGATAAAAAACAAAGAAAGAAGTCATCATTTTTTATTAGGACATTATATTCTTGATGTAGAATTGGAATTCCTTTATTGAGAAAATAATCAAAATACAAACATTTGTTGATAATGATACTTATATTTGCAAGAAGTTATAGATAAATAGATATCAAGAGAGTTTTAAGAGAGAAATTTTTATGGAAGGAGAACCTCTCTTCATGTGGAAAGTCACTATTATTAAAAAACATTTGTCCTCATATGGAAAATTACTATTATTAGAAAATAAACATTTGCCTTAAGGCATGAATCCCTTTACTATTTGGAACAAATGTAGTTTAAATGAAAATGGTAATTTTAAATAAAATGGTAATGAATGAATTATATATATTTAATTTACAATTTGCAATTTACATTGAAAACAAATATCTCATATTTGATAAAAAAAGAAAGTATGCTAATTAAAAAACACTTCTTTTATAGTTTTTAAAATTTGTAATTTATATTGGAAATAAATATCTCATATTCGATAAAAACGAAAGTATGCTAATTAAAAAACACTTCTTTTATAGTTTTTTTTCATATAAAAGTAAAAGTTAAAAATTAAGTAATTATTTTCTTACCTTTCATAAAACTACATTTGATTATAAAATTTCCCTAATATTATTTTATAAATTTTTAATCCATGAATGCAAATATTATTATTAAATTTTTTATCCACAATCAAAACATATTATTTTTAAATGAAATTGTCTAAATGTTTTGAGTTTTGGTCCTTCCTTTTTGACAAACATAAATTTGGAGGAGATCACTATAACACACCCATCACGGGGCTAGAAAWTTTTYGACTTTCTTTCCTTATTCTCRAGGGACAACACTCCTCGAGATTCTAAGGAGCCTAGCACAGACCCTCCTTTCCCTTTAAAGTCCCTCATATGACCGTGACTATGCCCACAATCCTTACTGAGAAGGGACTTCTGCTATCGCGATATGAGGAGTCGTGAGGCAAGCAATCCCTTGCTCTCTTGACTTTCGAAGGGCCGAAACCCGAAATGGACCTAATCGCTTATCGAGATTAACAACAACCCAGAATAAGTTTGGTACTCTACCCTTCGGGGTTTCCTCCATCGGGATTTCGGGATGTGTGATGACAGGAGGTCTCACACCTGGGTTTCCCGAGAGCCGAAAACTCCGAGACCTGCACACACACACACACACACACACACACACACACACACACATATGTCGCTCAGCCTATCTTGGGAATTCACAAATCGGGTTTTCGGGATATGCGATGACAAGAGGTCTCACACCTGGGTTTTTCGGGAGCCGAAACTTCGAAACCTGCATACATGTATATATATCGCTCAACCTATTTCGGGAATTCGAAAACCGGGTTTTCGGGACTGGCGAGCACAAGAGAACTTGCCTATAGGTATCCCGGGTGCCGAAACACCGAAACACCATATCTCATCCATACTATTTTTATTTCGGGGTTTCGCAATTCGGGTTTTCGGGATTGGCGAGCACAAGAGAACTTGCCGACAGGTATCCCAGGTGCTAAAACACCGAAAAACCATATCTATCTGTGCTAAGCCATTTCGACATTTCCCCTTTCGGGATTTCGTGTTATGTGAGAACAAGGGGTCTCGCTCCTAGGTTTCCCAGGAGTCGAAACTCTAGAACACCAAACTCTAAACATGCTCCACTATTTCGGGGTTTCCTCCATCGGGATTTTGCGAGTCAGAATTTCACGAGTTGGGGTTTCGAGACTGACGAATACATGGGGCCCACACTTAGGTACCCCGGGTGCCGAAATATTGAAATATAATAACTTCTCCACACTCTATCTTTTTTGGATTTCACAAATTGGGATTTCAGGTCTTGCGAGTACAAGGGGACTCACCCTTGGATATTCCGGATGCCGAAATACCAAAATATTGGGATTTAGCTACACGCTGTCATTTTGGGATTTCACATGTCGGGATTTCGGGACTTGCGAGTACAAGGGAATTCACCCTTGGGTATTCAGGGTAACGAAATGACGAAATATTGTAACTTATTCACATGTTATCATTTTAGGATTTCGCAAGTCGAGGTTTCGGGACTTGCGAGTACAAGGGAACTCGCCCTTGGGTTTCCTGGATACTGAAACTCCGAAATACCAACTCTTAAACCTGCTCATCTCATTTCGGGGTTTCTTCCATCGAGATTTCGCATGTCGGGGTTTCGGGACTTGTGAGTACAAGGAAACTCACACTTAGGTGCCCCGAGTGCCGAAACACCAAAATGTCCTAACCCATCCACCCGCTGTCATTTTAGGATTTCGTGAGTCGGGGTTTTGAGACTTGCGAGTACCAGGGAACTCTCACTTAGGTACCCCGGGTGCTGAAATACCGAAATGTCGAAGTCTAAGAGGACCATTCTCTCTCGTGCAGGGTTTTAAGACTTACGCCATAAAATCCTCCATCAGATCCTTGGATAAACTTTCAAAAAGGGTGTCCCTGTGGGGAGATCTATCCAGGGCATTACTTGAGACAAATAAGGGAATAAATTTCCCAAGAACAGACTTGAAAACTGAATCCGTTCAACACACACACACACACACACACACACACACACACACACACACATATATATATATATTTACGTAAGCCATAGGTGGTCTTTCCAAAATAAGCATGCAGTCAAAATATGTATATATATGTATAAGCCATAGGTGTTCTTTCCAATATAAGCATACAACCACCATTTCTAATCAAAACACCATACAGACAGTCTTATACTAAAACCATTCATAATTGCACAAACCATGAACATACATGTCAGAATATTAATTTCAAGATAAGAGATATAACACTTATCGAAAAAACACCAGGTTTGATGCAACTGCTGAGAGGGGTGCTCGTTTCCACACAACCGTAGGCTCAACAATTCCGAATGGATTTACCACTAGCCACCCCCGAGCTTAGACCACGATGTTGTGAGACTGAGTCTCTGTTCATCAGAAGTCGAGAACGAAGGTTACTCTCCTTCTTCTCTGCTTATCAATCACTCTTCTTATCAATCACTCTGTATATTTTTCCAGAGTCCTTCTGATTTCTCCCCTCTTGCGATCTCTATCACGAATGCCCCCCTCCACACCTCTTTCCTACCTTTTCTTTCCTGACGAGGTTGTGTGTGGCACAAACTTCCCCACGGTGGTCAGGTCTGAGGCTTCCACATATGGGCGGTTCACCCCCATCCCTCATTAACTCATGAGGAGCCTCTTCACCTACCAACTTGGCGAGTAATTCATTTCGGGGCTAGCGATCCTTGATCTTCGGGCCAATGAAGATCAAATACGGTATTGGTTTCGGTGGAAGTTAATGCCAGCATTCCAGGTGCCTTCCATCACCTTTCATCAGCCATCGTGGTCTCTTTTCATCACATCCCCCTCCCAACAGTCCTGCAACATATATTCATAACATTATTTACATTTGTCGACCTTTTATACTAAGGTCCATTCAAAATCACACATTCACATCTTTGAGTCTGCCATAGTTCTTGGCCAGTATAGTTATTTCTACAGACTGGGGGAAACAGGGTGTTACAATCACACATTTTTTTTTGTTGTTTAAAATGCACTTCTAATGCGTAAATGGATTCAATGTGCTAAAAAAATCATCTGGCTTACGCAAAAGTTTACAGAAAATATCTTAGAAAAGGGATAACAAGTAGAACCTTTAGACTAAGACTTTTAAAAAAACCCCATTATCATCATCATCATCATCCACATCTTCATTGTCATTTTTAAAATAAATTCATAGCTTAAAGATCATACATTTTATTATGTAATTTAACCTAAAATATACATCAAGTTCTTCACACTCTCTTTTCAAGCCATATAATCTTTTTATCAATTTGAGAGTTATGGTAAGAGGTGTTCATCAAGATAATGAACCAACCTTAAATATGATCATTTTAATCATAATATCTTTATGAATCCAGTTAATAACATTAATATGAAAATTCCTGTCAAATTACTTCGGCATTCTCATTCTCCTGCTTAGGGAGTATGCTAGTTATGTAGAAGGTATGTATATAGGAAAAGGTTTTCCCTTAAACATGTCAACCAAAACTTGTCAACCGGGAAAACCACCTTATCACTCTAGTTGTAAACCCAAAAAACCACCTTATCAATCCAACTGTCAATTCTTTGCCAATTAGAACACATATTAACTCTGAGAGCCGCTCCTTCATCATCACTGCTAACTTGTTTCTTTAAATCAGTCTAACAGTCCATATTAACTCTGACAGTTTTACCTATTTAGTTCTCGATCTCATCGCTTCTTCATCATCACTAAAAGTTCTCAATCTCATTGCTTCTTCTTCATCACTGAAGCGCCACTTTCTACACCGCTTGAATAGTTGCAGCAATGCATCTGCTACATTGCCTTCTACATCCCCTGCTTTCACCTCCTTCTTTAGTTGCCTTCTACACCGCCTTCTTTCACCACCTTCACCACCTGTCTTCATCGCCTTCTTAAGGTACATTCTACTATGCCTAATCTAATATTTAGGCATTGACACAAACTTGTCTTAGACACACCTTATGGGCGACGATGTGCAACTCCTGCAATGCTTAACAAGAATTCGGTGACGATTTGGGTGTTTTTCATTGCATTGATTTTTCTCTGCAACTCCTGCAATGTTTAACAAACACTCAGTGACGATTTGGCTGTTTTTTTTATTCCATTGACACTCGTTGAAGTGATTTTTGCTTTTATTTTTTTGTGGGTAATGGCAGGATCTGAGGGATAATTTTATACACGTACCGTTCATCATATTATCTAATATTTGACTCTTTTTTCTCTATGAGGTTAGTCTTATATATATTTTCTATGTTTTTTTGGTTTCATTTTTTTTTTTTAATATTTAATGGGATGGAAGCCATGGAAGCAGTTGTGTTTTTTGTACTTGTACTTGATGAGCATAGTTGCTTGGTCTTTATGCATAAATATATGGATATTTGCTTGGTGAAAAAAAAATAATACACATGATGTCCAAAGCTTTTCTGGTTATTTCATATATGCCCATCAAGATTTTTCTATCTCAACATCTCATCCAACCGGAGTGAGAGAACCCAAATCCACTCAAAAACCAGCAATACACATGATGTCCAAATCAAAGAGAATGAGTATCTCCTGAATATCTATGGCAGAACATGTTCGACCTGCATCTTCTAGCTCCACAAGTAGTTTGCACTGAATGGATTTATTGATTATGGAAATCATGTGGGTTTTAATTTAATTTCCACATATTTCTATAAAGATAGACCAATAACTCCAAGCATGAATTTTTATAAAATGGAGCATTTAGGCATTTCCTCAAAATTATTTCGTCCTTATTCAAAGAGACTTAATACATAGATATCATCAAAAGAGATATCAAAAATAATGGTTCAGTTAGAGGTAAGAAACCACAAAACTTCAGGGGAATAAATATAATGTAATCATCTAAAGAAAATGATATTGCTGGATGAATCTTATTAGATTTAAGATCATTTTAATTACAATATTTTCATAGTTATAATTAACAATATTTTTTTTTTTGTAAGTTAGAGTTTTGTATTGATTCCTGTCAAAAAAATACAACTCTCTGAGATGCAATTAGCCATGTGGTCACTGTGCCCATGAGGGAAACCACCGTGTCAAATGTCCAAAAACTAGTATGGTCACGGTGCCCAGTTGGGAAACCACCGTTGCCAGAGTCATGCCATTGAAAGTAAACTATGCTACGAGGCCGCACAAGGCCGAAACACGTAATAATGTACAAAAAGAAACATCAGTAAGGATGCTGAGCCGAGAGGTGGAAACCATAAAAAAACATTAAAAACTTGGTGAGAGGTAGAAACCATGAAAAAACATTAAAAACCTGGTCCAAGCCGCGACCTTGCGAAGACGTGTTTCGGCGGGGAAAATCATCAGGGCGTCTTAGGGCCGCACACTTGGCACATGAGGGATTGGGGTGGGTGGAGAGCAGAGAGGAAGAGGAATGGGGTGGGTGGAGAGCAGAGAGGAAGAGGAAGATCTTAGAGGGGAGGTGGGATGATGGGAGGTTATAATTTGGAGGACATGGGGGTGGGCTTTGATCCACTTATGTGTGCACGGGTCACGTCTTAGGGCCGCACACTTGGCACAGGAGGGATTGGGGTGGGTGGAGAGCGAAGAGGAAGAGGAAGATCTCAGAGGGGAGGTGGGATGAGGGGCGGTTATAATTTGGAGGACATGGGGTGGGCTTTGATCCACTTATGTTTGCATGGGTCATGATATTATTTAATATAATATCTCTGGGTGCAACCACAGGTTCGACCACTACCTCAAGGTGACCCCATGGCTCCAGGTTAAGTCCTCATGGGAATTGAACCTTGCCCAACGGTGAAAAACTCCTCGCTTTTCACCATTGGAGCCAACCCCTTTGGGCGGTTATAATTAACAATATTAATATGAAAACTTCTCTCACATTACTTGGCTCGTTTAGGGATATGCTAGAATAATATATATTTTAACATGTGGGTGAGGCTTAATGTATTATATAATATATGTTTTAACTTGTGGATGACAAGTTTTAAAGAAAGGGAGAGGGTTTAAAGTTTAAACTTTTATTAACGGAGATCAACATACTTAGTTGTGTGGTTGAGATTAGCAGAACTCTTGTTTTGAGATAAGTCTTTTTATAGTTGTGTGGTTAACCTATGTAGGTTTTATGGTTTCTAAAGTTTTGCATGTTATGGGCATTAGTTGGTATAGTACAAAATCATTTATTTTTGTTAACCTTGGACTAAGTAGTTTGACACTACTCTATGTTGTGGTTTGTCGTAGGTGAAAGAATCACAACGAAGTTAAACCTATAACACTTTCCTTCGTATTTCATATATATATATATATATATATATATAGGTTTTGTAAGTAATGTGGATGGATTTGCTTCCGCTGACACTCATAATGCAAACTTTTTTCTCACTAAACTTCCACGGTGGATCCAAAGCCACCACCCGCTGAAGCGAAAGCCTGCTGAAACAGTTGTTCCTCAGCACACCACATGGGCGGCTTATCAGAGTCTAAAGCTTCCACATGCTTCTGTCGTTGGACTGAAGCGAAAGCCCGCTGAAACAGTTGTTGCTCAGCACACCACATGGGCGGCGTATCAGATTCTAAGTATAGTTTAATGCCATTGCACTTCATTTTAAATATTCTGCTTTTGTCTCCATGTTCCAATGCGGGAAAGTATCCGTTACTTTAATCCAAATTATTATATACGTTAAAATTTAGCCATACTTGAGATGTTGGGTGTTAATTTTTTAAGTAGATATTTAACATTTTTTTTTATCATAGTTTTGTTATTTGTTATGGAATTTGAGTAGGTTTAATGATTAAGAACATGTGTTTCCATTTAAAGATTTTTCTCAATTTTTTCTTTTAAAAATAATTTTTTTTAAATATATTTACTCTCTATTATAAAAATTATAAAAAAGATCTTCATACTTCCTACTCTGGTTTATATATAAAAAAACATTCCAATTTAATTATAATTAAAATAATAACCTAAATACTTAAATAAAATATAAGTATCCAATTTGTTAGTCTTTGGTTATGACAAGTATCCATGCCATAGTTTTATCAACAATATCCATTACCTTCGTTTTTGACATAAATTTCCATTTAACGTAGATATTAAATGTTCTTAAAATTATATTACAATAATATTTATACAAATTAATAACAAATATATATATATTCCATAATCTAATTTTCATAATAATTTTTTCAATATTTTTAAAAAAATTAATATTACAATATTTGTAAAATAAATATTTTAATGTATGTTGATCGTAGGGTGCCTCTTAAACCTTGTCTTAAGGGAATTGTTTTGACCAGACCGTGCTTTCTTAATATAGTGCAACAAACTTAAACTACCAAAAATAGGAGGTTTCGTTCCATTCAACGGGGGTTGTTGCAATTCTCTTGGCCATGCTGCGTCCAAGTAAAATACGTCGATTATTTTCGAAAGAGTAGAGTAACTAATAGCTCTCTCTTCCTTAAGCATAATATATCCTTTACACTTTTAATTGCAATGACGGGCAATGGTGGCACAAATCAATTTGGGTGAAGGTAGCGAAGGTGGTCAAAATCATATGTTTTCTGTGGTTATGCTTAAAAGATCGATTACTTACTGGCATTAACTATAAAAAACGTGGAGGAATTGGTCTTTCAGTCTGCACTTTATGTCTAAAGGTAGAAGAGTCACTCACACACCTTTTTGTGGACTGCGAGACTACGCAAATGATTTGGGACCATATACTCACTTCCTTGAGAATTGACTTTGAGTGGAACAAGACTACCATCAAAGAAAACCTCAAATTTTGGTTCCTCAAATTGCCAAATCATAAACACATCCCCCTTTTGTTTATGTGGGAAATTTGGAAATTTAGAAATAGAATTATGTTTGACAATCTTACCAAGAATGTACCAGGACTCTACCAGAAAATTCTCACCTCATTACAAGAACATCCACCTAAAAAGGAAGTAGATAAAACAGACATACTACTTAACCCGATCTACTTCAACAATAACCCTATTGGCTTCTTTGATGGTGCAGCTTCAACAGACAAATGTGGTATAGGTATTTACTTAAAAATCACTCCCGGACACAACATCCAAGCACATTTTGTTGGAGGCACAGGGAACAATATGAAAGATGAATTGTTGGGTTTATGGGGACTTCTTTATCTTGCCACACATTTCTCTATCAAGAAATTAATGGTGGCAGGGGACTCTAAGGTTACTATAGATTGGATAAGTGACAAAACTAAACTAGAGATAATCTACCTTAGCCAATGGAAGGATAAGATTAGCAACTTAAAGCAAGGCTTTGAAACCTTAAACTTTATGCACATTCATAGATAGTTTAACAAAATAACTGATAGCCTATCCAGGAAAGCTCTAAAAGATAAACCATGGTGGCTATATTTTGAAGAGATTATTAATGGAACTATAGTTAGAGAAGACAAACTACATATCCTATAAGGTGACAAAAATCAGAAATATTATAAGGGAAAGAAAAGGAAAAAAACAAACAATGTACTCTCAGGATTCAGCTGGAACAGAGCAGGACTATTCTACACTTGGAAATCCGTTTATTGTAATCAGAGGTTTCATTTGATTCTAATAAGAATAGCAATGGAACTGTTTTTTTCCTGTGAAAAAAAGGGAAGATCTAACACATGTGTACTCTAGGAACACAGGCACGTTCCTGACCAATGTATATGCCCAAGACCACGCAACACATGCTTTTTAGAAAGGCATATGTAATGCATGTGTTGTCTTGAGAAGTGCACATCATTAGGAAGGCATGCACATTCATGAGTAGAAGCATGCATCCATTTTAGGTCAAAGGAAATGTCTAGGTTCATTCACACATACATCTACTCTAATAATTGATTATGTAGGAGACCCTGGAGTCAGAGTAAACCTTGTTAACTTTAAATAAACTATTAAGTTTCTTTTCAATTTACTAGATAACAATAACATAGTTAGGATCACTGAGAGAAATACAATTACAAGATACACAACATTTATCCTGGGAAACCCTCATGGGGGAGAAAACCCAACAAAAACTTCCTTAATATAGATTGCTAATACAATGCCAAGATAATAAACCAAACACTAGAGAATATCCAACACTCAACAATGTGCCTCTCTCTTCCTTCTTCCAACAATTGACAACTGCAACTTCCTTCAAACTTGCACACTAAATGAGTGAGCTGAGTGAGTGAATTAATGAGGCGCCTTCCACTCTTATTTATACTAATTGGCAGGCGCTAGGGTGGTGTCTCTTCATTGGGTAGGGACAACCTCTTCACTTAGTGGCTAAAACCACTTTAATTAGGCTCGAGGGCCGACTTCTTAATTAGCATGATATAATTAGGGTTTGACCAATCCAAAAAAGGGGATTTGGTCATTTACAAAGCTCGACATGATCAATCCACAAAATGAGATTGATCTAATTAATCATAACTCAATAATAAATATAATACTCTTTGCAGTTACAATATTTCAACACTCCCCCTTATCAAGAAGGGTATTATACAATACAAAATCATAGGAGAAAGAGGGAAGCAACATCATCATCATTTTGAACATTGATTGAAATATCTATAAATCATCGAAAGTTTTATCTCATCATCAATATCATCATCTACAACATGGAGCTGGAATGGTATCATCATCATCTGCATCAACATCAATTAGTATAACATCATCATCATCAATAAAAGCATGAGGTTGATACAACATCATCAACATGAGGTTAAGATAACATCATAGTCAGCACAAGGATGATACAGCATCAACAACAAAATCATCATCACAACATGAAGGCTGGAGCAACAACATCATCACAGCACGAACGCTGGAGCAACAACATCATCACAGCACGAACGCTGGAGCAACAACATCATCACAACATGAACATAGTTACCAACTTAACGAGAACTCTACAGAGTTCTCATTTTTGGGGGGGTCAAGTTTTTTACCCTGTTTTTGAAAATGGTGCTACCGGTAGCACCCCCCTCCATTTTTAGGTGGTTTTTTAATATTTTAAATTTTTTGATACATAATGTTTCCACTTTTTTTTTAAATGCTTGTTTTTTCATTTATTTTCAATTTATTTTTTTTATTTCTTTCTAAATTTTGTTATCAACAATGATTTTAGTCATTTTCCCATGCTTCTTTCAATCTTAAAATATTTTTTACCATTTACATTTTTGAAAATACGATTTTTGTCTCAATTAATTTATAGTTCCATATTTTTTAAAATATAGTAAAAAATATATTTTTTAACACATTTTTAATGTTTATTTTAATAGATAGAAAATTATTGTAGTTAAATAACACTATTTTTAAACATTTAGCAAAAAAAAATATAATTAAATTTGTTTTTGATAAATTAAAACTAAAAAAAATAAGAAAAATAAAAAAAGTTGAAATTTAAAAAGAAAGAAAAGAAAAAATCAAATTTATATAATTACTAAATAAAAAAAATC
>SNQJ01S0068948.1:10534-26443 GCA_010110895.2 Picea sitchensis
TTTCCCCACATGGATGTGGTATGACGAGAGGCCCTAATGGATGTCTAATTGCATTTGGATCTTCAACTTAATACTTCTAGTGAGGGAGTTGTGTTTCAAATTTTGTCAAGAACATATTCCATTTGGTTCATTTTCAGTGTTGGCTCCTTCTCCTATGTTGCTTAAGTAACAAAGAGGTAAAGAAACATTATGGTGGTGTAAATATAAAAAAATAATTTCATGAGGGTGTCTTGTAACTTTGAAAAAATAAAGATATTGGATTTTCATCAAATAAAGGAAGAGGGGGGGTTATTCCATAATATATTGGTAAATAAAATATTGATGTTGAGGAGAGGTGTAAAGTTCAAGTCTCCCCCATCATATGGTGCATCTGTACCCATTAATGCAATGTTGGGTTTATAGTTCCCATTGATTGATAAAAAACAAAACTTACTAATAAAAAAAGAAAAGTGAAAGAAAGGTCAAGAAACCCATACCGCCTTTTTCAAAAGCTATTACTTCCTTTTACAAGTCAATTATACCCCATATATTTGGTTAAAAAGATTATGGGAGCAAATATATGAACCAATTAGGAAGAAAATGAGAGCCAAATGCATTCAAATCATCAAACATTAATCTACTCTCTCAAAAAATAATTACCATAGACACTTTTCTTGAAATATATTTTAACATCATTATAGTTTTGAACCATGTTAAAGATGGCTAATCCAAGAGTCATAGCCTCACCCATGAGGTTTGAACCATGGGTTACAATTTAATCATTATCTTATGCAACAAGCCTCTCACCTCCCATCATTATTTATAGATTTATATATCAATTTGTTTGTTTAAGGGTTGTAGTGATAAAAACAACAGGATTTGGCAAGCAGTTAAGTAGTGAATATCTCATTTGGTTTGTAAACATGGTTATCCTCCCGACCATTTGAAACTCATCTTCTTTTTGACGTGGGTATTTGCCCCGAATCAACTTTCACATGGGATGCATCAAATGAAGGTGCTTTGACTAAAATCCCCCCAACTTGCGGTGATGGCTTATCGTTTTTGGCTTTTTAATTATTTTGTTTTTATGTATTTTAAGATAATGATCATTGCATGGTTGTGTGTGTAAACATAATTATATAAAGAAATGAAATGTTCATAAATCAATAAATTCATAATGTTCATTTATTAATACATTGCGTGTTAAACAAACATAATAGTAATCATGGACTAAATGAATACACATATATAAGTAAATAGTCACAAATCAGCCATGATGAAAGCAACACAATTCTTCACTACAAATCAATGTGATTGCATATATTCGTCCAATTGGGAGATTGAAACTTGGATTATACAATCCTCTTCTCAAGTTTCTTCTTGAAAAAAAAGGAAGTTACAATGAATTCAAAACAAATGTATGTAGGGAGGAGTTAAGATGGAGTTACAAAATCACTCTTCACCTTCCTTTCTAGCTATCACATCCTTGTTCACCCTTTCATATGCCAATTGTAAATCAAAAACATTATTAAAGATTACATTAGCATTTGTTGAGTTTATGAAGACAAATTTGTCTCCAATGCGGTGATAAATAGGGCCTAGTATATGAACATAATTTGTTAAGAAGACTTTAGTTGTATTTGGCTCCTCCACGAATTTCACTAGCTTAAGATGAGTGATACTTTGGACATGTGTAGCTTGTTGCTTCTTCTCCTCGGTGTATTGTCACAATAACTCTCTGAGATCATTTAATGGCAAGGGCCTATGCTCATTTTGAAACATGTGTATTTTGTGTGGCTTTTCCATTCTGAAAGCTTATGTCAAGAATTGGTCATTATCCTGTGACAAATTGTCCAGATCTTCTAACACATCCTAGAGAATGAATTCCACTTGTCTAATGTTAAAGGATATCAAGCTTGCTTCATTCTAACCAGGTGGACATATAGTAGCAGGGATGGGCTTGTATCTTTCTTTCTAGTTAGCCATTTTGTCCAGTTGTTGCTTCTTCTTTTCCATATCAAGGACTTGTCATTTCAACTATTGTTTCACCATTGTCATGTTTGCATATAGATATTTGCATGTGTGAATGTGCCGATAAAAGTCATGGATCAATGGTACAACCTAGTCCTCCTACATGTGAGGGAATGCCACAAATTCAACTAGGTTATCCTTGGAAGCCTTTTTACTTAATTTTATAGCTCAGTGATGTACTCTTTAAGCTAGTTATTTTCCTCCATGAGCTTAAAGATGGCCTCTCTTGAAGACTGAGCTGTAGCAATCCTAGCTATAGCTAAAACTATTGATTTTGCATGGCAGGTGTTTGACTACAAATTTGGTGGTCTCAATCACTACTTGGTCCCTACTAATATTTATTCACTTGTGAGTTTTGCTTCTTGAAGACTTTTATTTTTCCTAGCATACTTGAATGTTTCAAGGATAGTGGAAGGGTCTTTGTTGTCATAGTTATCGGGTAAATTCTTGAGTGATTCCTCAAGCCACGACATTGTTTCCATGACATTGCTTCCCTCCCCAACCAATCTCAAGTCAACTTCTATTTGTTATTAATTGCTAGTCCTAGGTTCTTCGGTTTGGTGGGCTAGTGTTGCATTTGTCTCGGTCATCATAATATGAGGTTCAATAACTTCCTCCATAGCACCCTTTCTACTCTAGCTTGCTTTACACTCTTAGCCCTCTATTTGAGTTACCTACTTCTTTGCGACCTCTATAGATGATTGTCCCATATTAAGCCCATCTGTCACTTGGACTTGCATGGGCTCCGGAACATACTTAAGTAAATTTTGCTTGACCCTCTCTATATTTGTTGCATCTTGTTTTTTGGCATGGACTAAATGGTAGTCCCTAGCTTGTCTATAATTCTACTCCTTGGAGTATTCCTAATGGTAGTAGGTTCAAGTTAACCCTTGTTGTTTGAAGTGGTTGCCAATTTTTTTGTGCGAGTTGTGGACTTTAAAACCTCCCATCTACAATTCGAGGGAGTCCATTTTTTTTGTTGGTGTTAGTGATGTGGAAAAATCTAGCAATACAAAGACCTCGATATTGAAAGGGGATGGGATGTGTAGATTTGAGTTACAATAATGCACAAGTACTTTCCATCTTGTTCTACATATCAATCACCAAAGGGTTAAAGCACCTTCAAAGCTTGACTCTATGAAATTATCATGCATAAAGCTCGTAGAGAGGATCCAAAAATAGCTCACAAATAACCACGGTGTTTTGAGTACTTGTACTTCCACAACCTTTAATAGTGCATCAAAGGAGGTGGAAGAGAGGGGTGCCACATGTCACATAACTTCAGAAATGCACTCATAGAACATGTAAAATCTAATAAGATTGCCACCATGTGGAACTAGGGAGATTTATCATAGATTTATCATTAGATTTCTCTGAGCATTTTTGGACAGAAGTGTTAATGTTGCTTGAGAGAATATCTGCCTAGTTGAATAAGGTTCCATTTGTTATGATATGGTGTATCAGAGGAACCCAATGTTCATACAGTTGTGAATATGTCTCCAATAGGTTGCCAATATTATGTTGTATGGGACATTGATGCTTAGATCAGTGTCGTTGTACACTGCACTGAATTTAGGCATAAAAATTTCTTCAGTTTCCTTCTTATTGTATCTCTTTTCCTTATTTAGAGTCATGCTGCCAAACTTGTGCTTACATATGATCCAAACATTTATCGTTTATCGTTAGCTTTAAAATATGCACAAGTAATTTGAATATACGCAAGGGTGGTTGAAGCAAATATTAAATTTCGGAGGTAAATGGGAATGCAATATATAACATATAAATAAATGTCTGGTAAAGAATTACAGTTTAGGAGCGATTTGTTGGACTTCAGACCTGCAAACAAAATTCATGAACAAAGACAAAATTGAAGATAAATAATCACACGGCAGAGAAGAACACAAACACATCTCAGTGCAGCGAAGAACGCAATAGGGGGCAATGGTTTTCTTTATTTCTCTGTGGAGAAATGAATACAAGTCTCAAGAATCTCCTCGTGGGCTTCTTGAGAAACCTCTTCCCAAACGAATGTAACTGCCAGGATTGTTGTCACAACCCAACAATCTCCACCTTGACAACAATTTCTTGATACCTTGCCCAATTAATCAAACATCACCTTCCTGCAAGCCAAGAGAAGCCAAACACCACCGCAACTTCTCTAACAAAACTAGTTGTATAAACATGTCTTCACAGTTTCCTCCAATATGGACCACTCCACCTCCACTAAATCAACATAACCACAAACTAAATCGCTACAACCATTGTAGGTGATACTCGTGCTTCTCAAATATCGAAGCACTCATTTCTGGTTTTTCCATGTGTCCACTGACAACACCAACTGCATGTGAAATATTTGAACATTCCCATCGCAAACATCAACCTTCCTATTGTATTGTACATGAGACATATAATCCTTTTTTTCCTTACTACAGAGACATAAATTTGAAGAAAGTTTACAATGGAAAGCTAAAGGGATATTTACCGGTTTCACAAAGTTCATACTGGACCTCATCAATGACAACCACATCTTACCATTTTGTTGTCTTTGTGTACTTCTATGTCCAAGATTTGTTTTGTTGCTCCTAGATCCTTCATCTGAAACATCCTAGTCAACTGAACCTTTAACATGTTGATCTCAACCATGCTTTACTTGCAACAAGCATATAATCAACATAACATTCAAGATAATTAATATGTCATAAACACAATGATCATACTCACTTCTTAAGAAACTTGGCTCACCATGAAGGAATCAAACATCGTGTACCACTACTTGGTCACCTTAGGCCATACAATGATTCCTTGAGTTTGCAAACAAATCTCCCTTTGTGATCCTAAACAACTTCTCATGATACATATCTCTGCTACTGATGATTTGTGGACAATAGGATCCCACAATCTGCATCCCTTAGCTACATCACCATAACCAACAAATATATAAAACTTTGTTCTCTTGACCAAAATCGGCCAAGCCAACCAAGTGAGCCTTCACCTCTCACCTCTAGGATGATTTCAATGGAGTATGCAATCCATGGGCTCTAAAAACACAAGCTACCAAAACACATGTGCCTGAAAACCACAACTCTTGACCTGACTTTCCCCCCATTACCAAAACCGACCAAACTCCCCTCAAAGATAGGGTATCTGGGAATACCACATGCTCTCCCCTATCACTTAGGTCATCTAGACTTTACCAGTGACATTTCAAACCCGAGGTACGCATGCCTAAGCAGGTCTTACAATTGTATGCCCATTTACATAACTCCACCTTGAACTTTTCATTCAAGACTTTCACCATTTATTTGAATCTGAGTAAGCCCATCAACACTTCGCTTTTATGCTTGACTTGCGCCATCGCGGCTAGATCTAACTCTACCTCCTTTGGCAATTCATCATAACGGTCCATGATCATCTCGTTGAGGGATTCTGCCAAACACTTTGCGTGCATCCTTCAAACTGTAGAACTTGGCATACATAAGCAATATACCTAAGAGGAAGCCTTGTTCTAACCGCTGCCATGGCTTCCAGCTCCACTTCCCCATCAACCTTTCTCCTTAGTGTCCAACAACCTTTTGAACTCATAGGGTTTTTCCTCCTCACAAACAGAGTTCCAAACCCTTTGTTTCCTTACAATAGAATCTCCTTCTCTATGTGTGAATGATAATCTTCCCTTAGCTCTCACAGATCTTCACCCAACCTCAGCTATGATACCACTTGTTCGACTTCAGGCCTGCAAATAGAATTCATGAACAGAGACAAAACTTAAGATAAACAATCACACAACAAAGAAGAATAGAAACACATCTCACTACAGCCAAGAACGCAACGGGGGGAAATGGTATTCTTTATTTTCTTTATGGAGAAATGAATACAAGTCTCAAGAATCTCCTCACGAGCTTCTTCAATTAAATAGGAGATTCTCAAGCATTTCTAGGCATATTGAAAGCCAAATGCTTAAGAAACCTCCACCCAAACGAATGTAACTTCCAGTACTATTGTCACAACCCAACATGATCAAGCTCAAGAGAACTAATAGCCTCTGAATCTGAGGCTCATAAGGTTCACAGTGAGCATGGAGACTAGAAATGTCTTGGTTAAGCGCAAAAGAGTGGATTAAGTCCAAGGGGAATGGTGAATCAACATAGATTGTTAAACAACAATTCTCTTATTCAAATAATGTGTATAAGCACTCATCGCATGAGACCCAAACCACTGTAGTCCCCTCCTTATTTGCCATACAGTGCTTAAATTCACCATATGTAGTGGGGTGAATGATGGAAGATTTCAAACAAGATTTGGTTAACATGTGACTCGAATCAACTTCACCAATTGTGAATGGTAATGAGTTTTCACAATGAGGGGATTCATTCACAATTAGATAACGAACTTTGGCGCATGCAACCATCAAATCGCAAGCTCAAGATAGTCCAATTACTATTGCAATGTTAACATGGACCACCCACTAATCGCTTATATTCTCTTCACTGCAACATGAATGTAAAGACTCCAATAACCACTGCAAGAATTGCAATGCCAATGGTGACACTAAGGATAATTGTTAAAGTTTCACTTGGAATTGCATCCCTAATGCTTCAAACAACAATAAAAGAAGACAAATTTTCTTCTTATAGATGCATAGTAGAAAATGGTCAATGGTTCTGACATTAAAGGTAAGGTTACCTATACTCCCATTTTTAGAGAATTTACTATGAGTACTCTCAATCCAAAATAAGAAAGAGAGGCGAATAAAGAGATCACTAAACTCTTTCGCATCAAGATCTGGTTGAAGAAGACAAAGGTGGATTGTCTTTTTGACCCCAGATCTCAATCAAATATAATTTCATCCCAATTAGTTGATAATCTTGGATGGAAGTGTATGACCATCCTCATCCATATCCATTAGGATGGGTGAGCCAAGACATGGAGTTGAGGGTCACCAAGCCATGCAAGTTCATATTTGGAATGATTGCAAACTACATTGATAAAGTGGTGGTAGATGTGATTCCATTAGATGTATGAGAAGTCATATTGGGAAGTTCATACCTTTATGTCAAAGATGTTGTGTTCAAACACAAGGAAAATCGATAGTGTTTGGTTAAGATGGGGAAATTTTTACTATTAATGTACATAAAAGTAACTCAGAGTCTTCATTGATAAGTGTATACCAAGAAAGGAGGTTGATCAATGCAAACAAAAAGTTTTTGCTACTATTATTGAGAGAGAATCGGTAGGGACAAAGGAAGATGGAGATAAAAGCATCCTTGGAAGGATGTGACAACAAACAAAAGAAGCAGTTGGAACAATTGATCTCTACATACAATAAAGTGTTTCAATAACCCAAAGGACTTCCAACTAAGAGGGAAGTTGCACAAGATTCAATTGTTATTAGAATCTCCATTGCCCAATATTGGATTGTATTGACAATCTTTATTGGAAGATGATGAAACAAAGAAATAGTTGTAGCAACTCTTAGAGCAAGGGGTCATATATCTCATTGTTTCATCATGTGGGTCACCAATCATCATGGTGTCCGAGAAGGATGGAGGTTGAAGAATGTGCATTAACTTCCAAGTGTTGAACAAGATAACCATCAATAATATATATCCATTGCCATAGGTTATTGACTTGTTTGATTAACCGTGACAAGCAAAGTACCTCATGAAGATGGACCTCAAATTGGGTATCACCAAGTGTGAGTAAAAAACATGACACTTGGAATATGACATTTAACATGTATTGTTTGTATGGGTTAGTGATGCTTTTTGGTTTATGTAGTGAACTTGCAACTTTTATGGGTTTAATGAATAATGTGTTGTGTCCATTTATAGATTCATTTGTAATACTACATTTGGGGTAAAAATACAATATTTATTACGATGCTAATTTTGACATAAACCCTCTGTGTCATGTTTGGTCTCAAAATAGATTGTATCTCCAAAAAAAACACACTAATGTTAACATATCAATGTTTATAAATGTTATAGAATCATGATGGGATTGCTAATTTGACTCTATCATTGTGATCGTCGTTATTTGGATACTTTACCAAGGCATCGATTTATCCATGTATAGATGTTGATATATCAATGTATGGACATCAATTTAATTACATCTACATCAAAATCAGAGCACATATCTATGTTTGGTTTACTTCTCAGGTAAAGGTCAAGAAAAGAACCATTTCTTGTAGATGAAAAAAACATAATTAGTACAAAATTATGGATAAGAGACTCAAGGATGATGTTCAAGATCACTCTTATAAACCTAACATATAAACCTACCTAGCATATCCCAACCTACCCAAATAAGCAACCCCTTTATTAGGTAACCAATAGGTGTAAAATACAATCAATTTTCTCACAATGCTCACGTGAGTAGTTGAACATTAGGGTTTGTTGGTTTGTCCATTCAAAACACATTAAGGTTTGAAGAGCAATAGGGTTTTGTTTGTTTGTTCATTTGAAGTGCATTAGGGTCATTTGTTGGTTTGTTCCATTCAATTCCCTCCTCTTATGGATCTCAATAGTTGAATGGGTAAAAATGCTAGTGTTGATACTCTCGTTGGATAAATGGCCCCTACCATGACGATTACAACCCTAGAGAATACACCTAACCAGGATCAGATGCAATGCATTTGGCAATATTCAGAAACATTTGGCAAACACTCGTTATATAAAAAAATGTTAACCTGTGAAGTAGTCATGAATGGATTTTTACCAGATTCCTATTATACAGAAGGGCCTCCTTTTAATCTTTATGTCAATTCATCTTGGATCCTCAACATTGTCATCAATCATGGCCAATGGGAACACAGTATTGGAATAATTGTAGACGCGCTCTTGAATGTTGAAAGTACAAGTACATTCATTATTGGCATATCTATCAAGTCCACGAATGAAATTCTAACTTTCCTCCTTGAGACCTATTTTTCAAGTAGCAATTGGAGAACATGATCAGAAAATTAATGATCGTGGCTAAGAGAATCATAGCTATTCGATGGCATCAGTGTATCCCGATTATTCGACCCAAAGACATTGCTTTGTTGGCTACAACTCAATCATCTCATTCCATCAGTATTGGACTAAGTCATGACACATCTATTATTATTAAACCCATCTTGACAAATGATCATGGAATAAATAGTTTAGATTTTGAATATTATAAGATGGTGAGGCTTGACTTAGAAAATGAAGAATATCCCCCTGGATGCACTTGAGGGGGAGTTGATTGTATACATTTCAATGATGATGTTTAGGAATAGAATAGATATACTTTTTATAAAGATGCATTATTCATGGGTAGACATTGTCCATACTTGTAGGACCCTCAGACAAATGATTTAGTTGAATTTATTTGCTGTGAGATGCAATTACTTACATGCAATAAATTGTTCTTGAAATACTATGATTAGTGTGTACCTATTATATCAAAATGTCAGAAAGCCTCTTGGGAGTTTGTTGGGTTGAACCTACTTCAAAATTAAAAAGGAGGTTACCAAAAAGCAATCATTGGGCCCTTTAATTAAGAAAGGTTTTTATCCATTCAATCCTAGTGTTGACGACCCTAAGCTCATCATGAGATAGAATCCCTTCACCCTCCTAAATGTTTCTTACAAGATATTGGCTAAAGCCCATACTCTAATGTTTAGAAACATATGCTTGTGGATATTATTTTCCCCACACATATTGGTTCATCAAAGCACAATTAATCTTTGATAATGTTTTTGTGGTCTTTGAAAGAATGGGGCAGTTGAGATGCTTAGGCTTGGATGCTCTCATCATTTTAAAATTGATTTGATAAGACCTACAATAGTGTTGAATGGCCCTTCATCATCAAAATGATGAAGGCACTTGAGTTTAGTGCATTCTTTCTAAGAGGGGTTACATTGTTATTCTTTGAAACCTTGAACTGCCTCTATCAGGCTACAAATTAGAAGAGACTTGCCTATTGGAATCAGAAGAAGTGGGATTGTTTAGATTAATTCACTAATATACATATAGGGATTTATGCAAATTAGGCTCAAGGAGGGGGATATTGTATGTTCATCTACCAGAACTTGATTTTGAAAGACAATCTTATGTTCATCTATTAAAACTTGATCTTGGAAAACCATTTTGTAGTGAGACAAATTATTTTTCAATGTCCTCTCTAAGCCTTCCCCATTCTGAGAGTAAATATCTTCTCAAAGGCTTCTTCAAATATCAAATCTTTGAAAAAATCCTTCATCGACCTCTCTACCATGTTAAGCCAATGGAGCCTTTCTCTTAGTTGGGCTCCATTAACCCTTTGAATTTTTCTTTTTCAAATGAGGTACATTCATGGGATATTGTGCCCTTGATATATGCATTTTGATATCTCCCTAAGAGATAGAGAAATAGATTTGTTGATGATATGAGACAATTTCTTTGCTAATGCTTTAACTAGTTGAGATCCCCCATATTCAAAAAATGTGTTTTGCTTGGTCAATATGTTTGAGGAACCTTTCATTGCCTTTACAACAAATTTACTAGGTAAACCACAATTTGGATGAATCTTTTTGCTTGAACTTGTTAGGTTCATAGAGAGCAAGATGCGATTTAAAATATTCAACTTATTTTTCTCTAATAAGGAGATTTTTATCAAGCAACCATTCTTTGTCTTCTTGAGTGTTTATGAAAGTAACACCAACAGGCTCTCGAATTTGGTCTCAAACCATACTATAGTGGTGATATAATTTGGGGTTTCCTTTGTTGGGTTGTTATATTCTTTGCAATGAAAGTCTATTCAAGGTGGATCGAATGGGAGAGAAAGTTGAAGGTCGAAGTGTTCGACTAGGCAAAGTTGAAGACAAAGTAATCGAAAACAAGTCAAAGATGTCAACCTACAAAAGGTCGTCAAGATCTGGTGTGGCAACCGAATGAAGGTCGACTGGAAATCTGACCGGTAGTTGACTATAATAGAATCCCATGATTTGCGGGATTTGTAGCCAATGATCTGCGTGGATCTGTAACGGTTTTTTAGCGTCTTTCCCTAGGTTTTTTCCTATTGTAAAGCCTATAAATAAGGTATGTTGTAATACTGTAGAAACTAATCAATGATCGTGAGATCAATCTTTTAGTAGAGGTTTCTAGTCATGTAAATGTACTATGTGATTATTTTTTCATTTACTTTTTTGTTTAAATCTTTCTTCTTCTATTCTACTAGGTTTAGCATGGAAGTCTATTTTCCTTACATGTGGTATCAGAGCTTGGTTTTGACAATCATGGATCTGAGCTAAACACTAGGTCTAGTAAGAGTCGTAAGTCAAAGATCTTTAAAATTTGTGTTTGAAAGAATGGCAAGTAGTTCGAGGATAGAGATAAAAAAATTCAATGGCCAAAATTTTGAGCTTTGGAAGCTTAGAATTGAATATCTCCTTGTAGATCGAGAACAATGGGCAGTAGTTTGTCTAGGTACCATTCCAAGAAGAATGGGAGAAACTTGAGAGAAGGGAAAGGAGTACGATTCGACTATATCTTGCAGATTCAGTGTTGTTGATTGTCTAAGCTGAAGATTCAGACAAGAAATTGTGGAACAAGTTGGGGAGCTTATACCTGTCAAAATCCCTGGTAAATAAGTTGTTCCTTAGAAAGAAATTGTATCTTCCAAGGATGAGTGATGGGAATTTTGTAACTGAGCATTTGAATGTGTTTAATACCATAATAAACTAGTTATCATTCGTAGATATAAAAATCATTGAGGAGGAGAAATGTATCCGCCTATTATGTTATCTGTCAAACTCCTGGGCTAACTTAGTCATGGCTATAGGGAGTAATTCAACCACATTAGCGCTAGAAGACGTGGTTTCATCTCTACTGTTAGAAGAAATGAGATAGAATAAAATAGAAGGATCAACCAAAGATGCTTTAATGGTAAGAGGTCGACCGGTTGACTAAGATAAAGGAAAATTCTTCGGTAGAAAGTCTAAGTCGAAGGGTAGATCTAAATCCTCGTTTCATTCAACAAAAAAATGTTGCAAATGCAGTAAAGTTTGGAATTATAAAAGGGATTGCAAGTTGAAAGAGATAGAAGTCAGTACGGGATCTGACGAGAAGCAGTTGATTGAGAGAAATACTACTCCAGATAAAGGAGGCGATGTGTATTTGGCATCAAACAGTACACAGTCATATCAAGATGTTTGGTTGATCGACTCAAGAGCGTCCTTTCATATGACACCACACAGAGAATGGTTCTACGAATATGAATGATATGAAGGGGGATATGTGTTCTTGGGGGACGAAATTACAACCAAAATTGTTGGACGGGGAAGAGTCGGACTAATACTGCAGGATGGGAGGAGTAGAACCCTTCCAGGTGTGCTGCATATTCTAGGTTTGGCAAGAAACATGATATATGTCAGTAAAATGATTGATGCAGAAGTGCACACTCTATTTCAGAAGTATATGTGCAAAATGGTTAGGGGTGTGATGATCTTAATGAAAGGAGTTTGTTTTGGAACCCTATACAAGTTGTTAGGGAATGTCGACTTGACTGGATGCAACATCATCGTTGTTCCTAAATTTTACTCGACTTCGACTCGACTAGACTCATCTCGGGTTGATTCGATTCAAACCAACTCAACATTCTTCGTCAAATTGACCTGACCATGCTATGGCACGAGAGGATGGGACACATTAGAGAAAAAATACTTCGAGCTATGCATAATAAAGGTATTGTTGAAGATTTTCCTGAATGTAATTTAGAAGTCAATTTTTGTGAATATTGCATATATGGAAAAAAAAATAGGGTTAGGTTCCCATCTAGAGTGACAAAGGAAAAGGGGATTCTAGAATTGGTTCATAGTGATGTGTTTATCCCTGTAACAATTCCTTCACTAGGTGGATCCTTGGGGGTTCCACTCAGCACCAAGGAACTACTTAATTCCCAAGATCGATATGAGGAAGTTTGATGGTAAAGATCCTATAACATGGACATTCTAGATGGAACAATTATTTGATCTACACCAAGTTCCAACCTTACAAAAAGTAACTCTTTCATCCTTGTATTTAGAAAATGATCATTGTGTATGGTATCAATGGCTTTGTGAAAGAAAAAAAGATTATGTTATCTCTTGGTCCATTTTTATGGATGAATTGATGGCATATTATGGGGATATTAAGAGCAATACATTCTTTAGCCAATTGATAAATCTTCGACAAAGAGGTTCAATTACATAGCACATTTAACAATTCCAAAACCAAGTTTTGGGGTAAAAAACTGATATGAAAATGAAAAGGCTCGAATCTCTTTAAAATTGCAAGTGAAATGGTATGTGCTTGGGTAATAGGATCAAGTTACAAACACATAAATATTAATGAGTTTTTTACTTAATCATGAGCAGCATAAACAATCATAAACAGCCATCAAAATACACACATTAACACAACAAAATGATAAAGGAGTTCACCCCTCTCTTGGGCTACATCTCCTGGTCCATCTTCCAATAGATATTTTACATTAATGCTCAGAGTGTCAAAATCGATGCTTAACAATGCTCAGAATGAAAAATGGATGGCTTCAATGGCTCCGGAACGTCCAAGAACCCCTAGTTGGGCTCTTCCTGCACCTGGTTTGGCCAAAAACTGAGTTGGAATCACTCGCTGGAAGTTTCTCCCAATTCTTTGTTGTCTATGCTCGCCAAAATGCACCCATATTGGTTGAACCTGGCTCACGGGCATTTCCTGTGCCAAAGACCTAGCGCACATACGCATTCCACAAAATTGGGCATTTTGTTGCATCGTTAGCGCGCCAACACCTTATTCGGTGGAGGTGTTGGTCGCATGGCTTCCATATGGCCACAACCCAGCGCCTAAACCTGGACCCGTTGATTTTCCCACACATGTGGTGGTTGGATGGGGTATGGACACATTGTGGCCCACTAGTGAACTTGACCGTTGGATGAGAGTTTAAACCCGCGTTGGTGGTTGCGTTGGAACTCTACGCTAAAGTGTTGTGGTCAGGTCTTATGGTAGCGAATAAGTCCAAGGGTTGGGGCTTAGCCCCGACCCTTTTGGCACCCGAATGAACCTTCATTCAAACTCTTATACAAAGTTTAAGCAATATGGGTAAGAAACAAAGTGTGGGCAGGCTGGTAGCCTGACCCTTGCCAAAACATGCCACCTATCCCCAAAGGTCGCGAGTTCGACCCCCACGAACAACAACCAACTTTTTATGCCTTGGAGGGGGTGCCACATGGCAGCCCATGTCTGGGCCATGAAGCCATCCATTTCTCATTCTGAACATTGCAAAGCATCGATTTTGACACTTTGAGCATTAATGAAAAATATCCATTGGAAGCTGGACTAGGAGATGTAGCCCAAGAGAGGGGTGAACTCTTTTATCATTTTGTTGTGTTAATGTGTGTATTTTGATGGTTGTTTATGACCATTTATGTTGCTCATGATTAAGTAAAAAACTCATTAATATCTGTGTTTGTAACTTGATCTTATTACCCAAGCACATACCATTTAACTTGCAATTTTAAAGAGATTCAAGCCTTTTCATTTTCAGATCAAGTTGGTATCAGAGCATAGGTTTTTGAAGGTTTGATTATTTGCAAGTGTTTGTTTTCTGATGCTTACAAGGTTGAAGCTCACAAGAGGAGAAGGTCAACTTGTAGAGCCAAGTTCTCAATTGTCAAGAAGGAGAACTACACAATCACCTCAAGCTTCAAGGAGATATTCACCAAGTATGGCTCATGAGGAGAGTCATGAAACTCTTACTTCAGAGGATGAAACTTTCAGAAAATTTTTCTATGATATGACAAAGATGGTGAAAGTTTTATTTGAAGAAAGAAATGCAATATTGCAAGGTGAAAGCTCAAACCCTCCAAAGGGTAATAGAAATAGTGGTGATAAAACTCTAAAGGGAAATGGAGGGAATGGTGACACCACTTCCTTCACCTCCATCTTCCACCTCTCCTACCATTTCACAACCATCTCCAAATTCTCTAAAAGAACATGGTAAAATTCCTTTTCAAACTCCTTTGCTTAAGCTTGATATTAAGTTTGAATTGCCTATGTACAATGGAGAGGTAAATGCTGAAAAATTGGATAATTGGATTCATTAGATTGAAGTGTATTGTAGGATACAAATGATCAAAGATGATGAAACTAAGATTCATCTTGCTTCTCTAAGATTGGAAAGTGCAACACTCATTTGGTGGGAAGCCAAAACTCAAGAAGACATGAAGAAACATGGTAAAGTTTTATCCTCTTGAAATGATTTTATTGTTGCAGTTAAAAGACAATTGTATCCATTAGCATATATGCAGAAAGCTATTGTGGATTGGAAAAACTTTAAACAAGCTAAAGGGAACAGTGTTGAAATCTACACTCAAGAGTTTAGGAGATGAGCTTTGATTTTGGGTATAGATTTATCTTCTCAATAAACTTTACTCAAATATATTATAGGATTGCATAGCTACTTGAGGCACACAATACTTATGTTTAACCCTACAAGTCTAGATGAAGTTTGTGTATAGGAAACTCGTTTGGAAGAAAGAGGGAGGAATGAACCTCAAGAGGGTAGTAAGAAACCTTTTGTTCATGGAGACAAAGGAAAGAAGAAGTTCAAGGGAAATGGAAGAAAGAATGTTTCAGTCAAGAAAGAGGGAGAAAATCTCACATGTAAACATTGTTCAAAAGATGGCCATGATGAAGACCATTGTTGGAAACTTCATCCTGAAAAGAGACCCAAAAATTTCAGCCATAAGGGGAAACCAAAGACTATTACAACTGTACAACATGATTTAGGTTCTGATTTGGGTGATGAAACAAAGATTATAGCCATGGGTTTTCAAGGTAAGGATTCTATTGCAAGTACTAGTTCTTCAAGTAGTAGTAGCCTCAATGAAACTCAACATGAAAAAGAAAGAATAGA
>SNQJ01S0068948.1:39322-57274 GCA_010110895.2 Picea sitchensis
GACATGTTATTTTAAGGAATATGTACCAAAATGTATAGGTTTTTTATTATATGGGGCTATAAATTGTGTATTTTTTTGCTAAATATTCAAAAATAGTGTTATATAACTACAATTTTTTTTCGATTTTTTGAAGTAAAGGTAAACAATGTGTTAAAAATGGTGTTTTCCACTATATTTAAAAAGTATGGAACAATAAATTAATTAAGGAAACAAAATTATATGAAAAATCGTAACTTCAAAAAAGTAAATGGTAAAAAATATTTTTAAGATTGAAAGAAGCATGAAAAAATGACTAAAAACATCGTTGAATAAAAAAAAATGAAACTAGATGAAAAATAAGCATTTAAAAAAATATTGTGGATCGAAAAATTTAAAATATCGAAAACCACCTAAAACAGAGGGGGGGTGCTGCTAGTAGCACCATTTTTAAAAACGGGGTAAAAATTGGACCCCCAAAAAAATGAGAACTCTGTAGAGTTCTCGTTAAGTTGGTAACTATGTTATTGGTGTGTTTTGTGTATAATGATGCATCGGGACATCCTTGGATAATTAAGCACGTCATTAACTTATAAAAGTTATTCAAAATTATGTTTGAAGTTAGATTGTTCTATGTTTTCCAAGATAACGATTCTGGCTCAATTGCCGAAAAAAAAGGAAAATTATAATATCAAATGGCCAATTCTTCATTTTCTAACTCATTCCAAATCGTTGCAATTCTTTCAAGTTCTCCCCCATCGATTGCAGTAAGTCTAGATTTTATTTATAATTTATTTATCTCATTGAATCTATGTTATGTATACACGTGCAATTGAATAATTGTTCATTGAGTTTTGCCGGATCATGATTTAAGATCGAGTTCAGATGTGCAAGATATTCCAGTAGTCCAAAAATTCCACAAGCTCTTATCAGGAGAAAGATACTGCAAAGTCGATGTTTGATAAAAATGGACAGCTACTTTACCCTACCAATTATAACATGTCATCTTCCACCAACCAACCTGGGTCACTAGTATTACACTGTGAATTGGATCTCAGTTATGCTGACACAACTTGGGGCATAAGAAAAGATGATTGAGTAATTGTATTTTTGGATTTTCAGAGGAACTAATGTAAATGTATTGCTTAATTCGAAATTTGGTTTATAAAGTGGTTGGTTGCATGTTTCTTACTGGGGAAAAAATTTACATGATTCTAATAAATGTTTGGTATAATGTTTGAACATACTAAATGCATTGTGTTACTAATATTATCGATGTAATGTTCAATATTTTTACAATCAGGATTTTGACGATGAATGACTTGTCTACCATCTACCATTGCACCCCTATATGATTTCAAGTCATGAGCTTGCTATTAAATGAGCACAACTCGGAGAGGAAGCATACCAAACATGGTTGAATCAACCACCTATTCAATTCTCGATATGTTCTAAGTCACCAATTCAAAACCTCTACAGTAATACTAGTTTTTGACATGTTGGGGACGAAGGCAATGATACAGAGGTTGGTGTGGATGATTTATTACGGGATACCCAAGCCACGAAGGGAATTTTATTATATGCATTCCAGCAAAATGAATTAAGGGATGACGTTGATATCATTGATACCTTCTTCGAAAGCCTGAAATATACTTCCACCACCCCTCTCTTTGGACATGGGTCAAGGTCTACCCAACTAGGGACAACAATGTTACGGTACAACTTGAAAACAATATATGGTATGTCAAACACATATTTCTTGACACTTTTGAGGTAACTAATCATTAAGCCCCCTAATTTTTTAACAAATCTTTTCACACAATGAAAAAAGAAAATGGTTGATTTTATGCATGCTTAATGACAATGTGCATTTATATTTGTCACTAATTGTAGGTTACTCAAAGAGGATACATGGCCCAATAAATTCAAGGATGAAGTACGAAGCCTATGATTGAGCATAGCCATGGATGGAATTGACCCGTATTCCCTCTAAAACACCAACTATTATGTTTGGCCAGTGGTAGTGATTAATAACAATATCCCCCCATGGTTATCTGTGAAGAATGAATATCTTATGATGGCTCTTATAGTCCTAGGTAGAAGACAAGAGAAGATAATAGATGTCTACCTCCAACAATTGATCGATGAATTTAAGCAACTATGGGAAGGGATACATGTATATGATGTATCAAGACCCATGCCAATGGAGAGGCATTTTACGTTGTATGGCATATGTGTGTACACCATGCAAAATTATCCAAGACTATAAGTTTTATCTAGTAAGCATGTTGATTGATTTGTTTATTTATATAATATTATTTGGCATACTTAATTTGGTGCAACTATATTTTTGACACTAACATGTTCTGTATAGAATAACATCACAGATCTTGTAACAAAAGGGTATCGTGGATGTAATTGTTGTGGACCTTTTATAAAGGCTAGGTGGTCCAACCATCTAGGAAATTTGGAGTACAACTGCTCGAGGGTAGTCCTTCCAGAAGACCACCCTTATAAAAGAGTTGCATCTCCTTTCAATGGTAAACCAGAGAGGACCCAGAGAACTGAAATAATGACACCGACATATTGGATTAGTGCATATGGCACATAGAAGGAGAAGGAAATGGTAGAATTGTTTGATTCAAATGGAGAACCTATATTTGATGATCCTGAATTTTTTGACATCTATGTTGAGAAAATGCCCATTGGGATGAAAAAGAAATTTGTATTTTATGAGCTTCCATATTTGGATCATCTTAAGAATAGTCACTTACTAGATCTTGTGCATATATTCAAAAATGTTTCATATTCTTTATGGAAGCACATACCATCAAATAAAAGTGACACATTGGCCGTTAGGAGATCTCTTATTGCTTCAACTACTAAAAATAGACATTGGCCAAGAAAAGAAACTAGAGGAGAGGTTGGTCCCTCTTGGTCTTTTAAAGAAGGTGATGTCCCATGGATTTTGAAGAAAGATGATATTTCTATGGAAAATCATGTTATATTGGGTGTGAAGGCACGATATTTATATGAGTCAACTCTACAATGTTGCTTCACTATAGAAGGGAATTTGTCAGGGCTGAAATCACATGACCATTTGAAGCTTCTAAGGGTATGTATGTTGAATACATGATTCTTCTTCTATGTTGTCGATAAAAAAATGCTATGGACTCATAATTTTATGGAAATTTATGATGTGTGTGTATATTTTGTAGTGTCATTAACCTTTAGTCGTGCGCAGTTGTGTGAACCATGACTTCCCCTAGGCCCTGTGATGTGCCATATCGAAATTATTTTCATTTGTACGTTGGATCACATCAAATGAGATTCATATGGTTGGAATTCCATGGTGGCGTTGAGAGATAGCTAAGATTGTTTGTATGTTTGAGAAGGAACTACCCACAAGTTTTATGGACTTACAAGTCCATCTTCTAATTCACCTACATGATGAGGTTGAATTAGTTGGGGTGCTCTCATGTTGTTGGTTGTTCTTCTTCGAGGGGTACATGAAAAAATTGAAAGGGTTTATTTGACAAAGGGAAAAACCAGAGGGCTCTATGGTAGAGGGGTACATAGTATACAAGTCATTCTATTATACTAGTGGGTACATCAAGCAAATAGACGACACACCAGGGGCAGTGGTTTGGGATGACCAACAATATGAGGACAAAAATAAAGAGGAGCTACTCCAAATGAATGGAAAAAGACTTGATAAAGAGTAAGTCGCTTATATTTTGTCAATTTAGTATAGAGAAACTATTTACATTGAAGTTGATAATATATATTCGATCTCATGCTATTCATTTTGAATTCTTGTATACATAAGTGAATTTAGAAATTGGTGTCATCAATAAATTTGTTCTTTACAACGCGGAGGCAACACAACCATGGGTCAAATTGTATGAAGAGAAGAGAAGAAAATGGGACAGTGACAAGAAAGCATTCAAATGGTTGAATGGTAGAAGCATGCCTTGTCTTGATCATTTAAAAGAAAATATGCCAAAAAATTGTCCAAAAAGTTGGATGGTTGACTAGATATAAGAGAAATATGTGGTGTCTGGTCATAACCCACGTGGAGAAGATATGGATGCACTAAACATAGGGATCGATTGCAACAACTTTGTAATAACCTCTCTAAGTACCACATTCAATTTATAATATTGCACATTTSATTTGTAACRTGTATTAAGGTTTTATTAATGATYGGGTTATGAGACATATGACAYYGTCCTTTGTTCTCATTTTTACAGATGCATTTGTTCCTATCTATGTGGGAATATGGACATCATTTTCTCATTGAGTATGTCGATGATGAACACATCACACAAGATTGTGGAGTGGAGGTCGAGTTTGACCAATCTAACCGTGCTAGACATTGTGATCAAAACCTAACAGAGGGGAAGTTAGGTTACATTGGAAAGATACAAGAGATCATGCAAGTGGACTTCTCATCTTTTCAATGTGTTATTTTTTGTTGCAAGTGGTGGGATACCTTTGATCGAATAAATGTAAAGGAAGATCGTGATAGTGGGCTAATGTGTATTAACTCCTAAAAAATGTGGGTTGAAACTAAGAAAGCTTATGTTTTCCCAAAACATTGCAACCAAGTGTTTTTTTACCCAAATGTGTTAGATGGGGATTGGTGGTTCGTACCAAGACATGATCTGAAATCTAAATATCTCTTTGGGAACAACAATGTTACAATGTCAAGCGAGGAAGATAATCACAATGATGGCAACAAAGATTGATATGTAAATGCTTTGTTTTGACATTTATATTGTGGTTGTGTCATTTTATTATGGGTATCTATAATTGTCAATTATATATATATATATAACAACCACCATATTGAAAATACATTAAATAGTACAAGCATAAGATGTGGTTTTGATATATTTTTATTGTCATATTTATTTTTTAATATAGCAAATTTATGTTGTATTTTATTAACATATGTTTATGTTAACTTTTGAATTACTAAGCATTAATTGTGATATCACAAATTTGGTGACATATTCATATAATGAAATAGTAAAGATTTATTTTTAAGTATATTCTATTTAAAAAAATGATGATATTAAAAAGTCAAACATCAATTTTTTTTATTACTATTTGAAAAATTCAAAATTCAAATTCACATTTTCTATGTTCGAGGAGGATATTTTCAGGGATTGAGTAATTATATCGGATTTTGTAAAGCCAAATTGAGATTTCTTGTACAACTCGGCGGAAAAAACAATGATATTGCAGAAGAAAAGAAAAAAGAAAAAAACAATGATTTTTTAAGTGTGTTGTCAATAAAGAACGTAATTTTTTATGTGATCTTTGGAAGCCAGTACTGGGTCTCAATTTTAGCCCCTTCTATTCTTCAACTAGTGAAATTAGTTATGTTAGCCCTACTCTAAGAGTATGTAAATGATGGTTGGAAGGGAGAAAGAATGAGAAGAGGCAAGAGTGGTGAGGGGAAAGACCTAGATGAAGAGGAGATTAGCATGCAGAGTTAGAAAGAGATGGGGGGAGAGAGGTAAGGAGAAAGCTTGGATATAAATTGTGACCATGGAAGCCAAAGATTGAAATTCATTATTATTAATGAATTCATTTTCATATTTAATAACCTAAATTTACTTAAACAAATTGAATTAATTATAATTTTTAAATAATAAAAATTATTAAATTTAATGAACAATTAATATAAATTTATCATTAAAATAGATGAAAAAATAACATTTCACAGCGGTAATTATTCAAATTAAATATTTCATTCATTAACCAAATCCAATATTTGCATACATTTTAATACAAAATCAACGAAATACATTACTTAGCATACATTTTAAGTAAAAGATTCAACTAGTACTTACATACTTTTACATAATTTTTTAATTGAAGATTCATAAAATTAGTAATAGAATAAAAAAATGTATTTTCATCAAAAGTTTATAGATCAAAATTTATTATTATTCTTTATATTTAATATTTTAAATTTAATATATTATAATAGTTGGAGGAGAAGTAAGAGGATGAGTGGATGGTGACACAAGTGGATAAGGAGGAGGAGGATCGGTGGATGGTGACACAAGTGGAGGAGGAGGATCATATGTTGATGGTGTAGACACATGTGATGGTGGAGAGACATGTGGAGGAAAAGCAAGAGGAGGAGAAGCACCATGTGGTGGAGTAGAGGATGTGGATCGGTTTAGTGATGAGACAGATGGAGTAGAATCATGAGTAGCATGAGTAGGATCCCTCAACCTCTATATGAGGTTAACGTCACTGACAATATGACGCATCAGTGACATCATGTCACGAGGTAGATTCGTCCATATCTTAGAAAACTCTCATACCCCTAATATGTCTCCCATCAGTGTGGGTGTCACTCCATGACTAACCATAACATCATATGTGTGATCCACCACCTCTATATGGACTCTTTGATCTGGCTTGTGTGGCATGAGGGGTCTATATACTGCAGGTTGCTCCTCTGCCTCCTCCATCTCCTCATCTTATTGGGGAGGCTCATCCCCAACATATGTGATAATATCTATAAAACAATAGATAATAACAATAAATTACATGTGCATTAAATAAGACATAAAACTATGTAGCTATATTTATCAAAAGATAACGATAATATTACCTCTCTTATCAAGTGGCTTGGTTGTCATAAATAGGATGTTTGGAAATCATATCCATTCCATCCCCACATACAGGTATTGTATAACATCAAGGACAAGATTGTCCTCTCCAGCCAAAAAATCACATACCTCCCTATTGATCGTAGTACACAACCACTCTGATGGGCACCTCTTAGGCAACAACTACCCCCATATGCACATACGCACATCAAACATAGGCCTAGGAGGCAAGCGTGATACACCTGGTCGAGTTCCATGAACCCTCTCAAAAAATATTGTAAATAACTTTGACGTGAATGGGAAGAATCTCCTCCCATTTAAAACAACGAAACAATGATCCAATGCAAAACAAAACTATCTCAAAAAAATCTATGCCCGCCTAATCAATCGAGGCCTCTCACTAAACTATCTATGTAATGCATTAAATGAAAACTAATGTGTTGTCCATCAGAGGTAAAGTGTGACAGTGTCATGATAATAAGACGCAGACACCTAACCTTCTCTCTATGAAAAGAACTCATCCACCGTTGTTGTTACTATCACGCACTGGTGCTCCACATTTATTATCGCATTGGCACGTATTTTAGTGGTGCGCCTCATAAGACACACCRTACTGCTAAATTGTGAAATATTCAGCCCCGTGTTGTGCTCTTTACGACATTGATGTGTTTTTTGGACCTAGGCACCACTAGGTTAAATTGTTTTATTGCAAATTAAGYAGTGCGATGTGTTAATATGAATGCACCAGTGATACCATGTTATTGGAGCACTACCATTTTGTTTAGCGGTGTGTCATACAGAGCACCGGTAACAGAGTATCCAACAAGATGCCCCGGTATGCCAATCCATTCGATATTTTTCCTAGTGTAGTTCTTTTAACAACGTCGGTGCATTTGGTTATTATGAACACATTGCTACGCTAAATTTTATGGCATGTAAACTTAGTGGTGTGCTTTGTTAAATTGAATGCATCAATGGTCTAGTGTTCCCAGAGCACTGGCATTTTGTTTAGTGGTGAATTGTCTTTTATAACACATCGATGATGGAGCATCACAAAAGACGCACCACTATGTTTATTTTTTAAATTTTATCGTGCTTCTTTCCTTTGAATGATATCGGTGCGTATTGTTAGATTTTATGTACCAATGGTCCATGTTTATTGATACACCACAAGGTATTTTAGCAATGCTTCCCATAAGACACACCGCATTTCTATATTGTGAAAAATGTGTCCCAGTGTTGTGCTCTTTACAACACCGGTGTGTTTGTTGGACCTAGGGGCACCGCTAGGTTAAATTGTGTTATTGCAAATTAAGCAGTGCAATGTGTTAATATGAACGCATCGGTGCTACCGTGTTATTGGAGCATCGATGTTTTGTTTAGCAGTGTGTTGTGTTGTATAGAGCACCAATAATAGAGTGTCCAAGGAGACGCCTCACTGTGCCAAGTTGTTCATTATTTTTCCCTGGCAGTGTTTTTAACAGCACCAGTGCATTTGGTTAACATGGACGCACCTCTATGTTAAATGATATGAGATGTAACCTTAGCGGTGTTTTTGTGTAAATTGAACGCAATGGTGCTCCAATGTTCCTAGAGCACCGACATGTTGGTTACTGGTGTGTTGTCTTTTGTAACACACCAGTAATGCGGTGTCACAAAAGACGCATCGCTATGTTTATTTTTTTAAATTAATCATGGTGTTTTCTTTGAACGACACTGGTGTGTATTGTTAGAGTCTATGCACTAACGATGCTTTCTATACATTTATGCGCAAGACATACCACTTCGGAGCGACCTGAAATGTTTAGATGCACCACATGAAATTGGAAAAAAATAATTAAAAACGACAAAATTCAATCCAAATGCAAATTTTAATTGGATGAAAATGCAAATAGGAAGGTCATAAACAATTTACCTCGACTCGTATGTCACAGGGAGACATGGTTCCACCGTTGAGAGGAAATGAAAATTCGTGGTAATTTCCAAAATTTGGAAATGTGTGGAATCTATAATGGAGCTATCAAACTCATTGTAGAGTACCGCAAATAGGGCGTCCTTGGAAGGAGAGTGAGCATTGGTGCTTGCTTGAGAGTTTGTAAGCATAATATGAAGTGTAATAATGAAAATCAGTTCAATATTTTTTTTGATTTACCCTACCATGGTGCGCCTAACGACAGGGACACGCACCGGGTCGTAATGTTCATCGATATCGGGGCACTTTATTATATGCTTGTTTTTTTATTATAACGTATGACAGTAAATTTGAAAATTTAAGCATCGAGGCATCATGTTAATATGTGCACCATGGTGTATGTTCCTTATAGGTGCACCGGTAAAAAAACCTCTGCAAAAACCTCTAGTCACCTGCCTCAGCTAACAACCTCCGCTATAAACAAAAAAATGATAATTTTTGGGGGGAGGTTTTGTAAAAACCTCTGCTACAAGTTGTTCTCCTTGTTGTAGAAGTACTTCTTGGAACAATGATTATCTTCATAAGAAAAACAAAAATGGGGTATAGAGATGCTAGGCTATGACTATGAAATTATCCACAAAAAAGGAAAACAAAATTTGGTGGCAAATGCACTTTCAAGGAAAGAAGAAGACACAAAGGGTTCACCTTGTGCTATTTCCATTCCACAATCTGATTGGGTGGAAGAAGCAAGGATAGATAGGAAGCAAGATCAAAAGGTATGCAAGATCATTTAACAACTACAAGAGGACCCAAGTGCATTAGATAAATTTGTGTGGAAGAATGATTTATTATGGTACCAAGATTGCTTATATTTATGTAAGAATTCCCAACTCAAATAGAAGGTCCTTTTGGAATTGCATACTTTTCCTATAGAAGGACATTAAGGGTTCTTGAAAACTTACCACATGATCAAGAAGGACTTTTTTTCGAAAGGCCCTAAAACTGATGTTCAAAATTTTGTGGTTGAACCTATGGTTTACCAATAGAATAAGGGAGAGATAATCAAGTCCCCATTTCTCCTACAACCATTAGCTATACCAAGTCGACGTTGGGAAGAGGTTTCAATGGATTTTATTACAGGCCTTCCCAAGTCCAAAGGATAGAATGTCATCATGGTAGTAGTGGATTGACTCACAAAGTATGCCCATTCTTGCTCCCTTTCTCATCCTTTTAAAGCAAGTACATGAGTAGCCACATCATTTATGGAAACAATTCATAAGCTACATGGAATCCCTAAGATCATTGTAAGTAAGAGAGATCCAATTTTCATTGGAAATTTTTGGACTAAATTATTTTCTTGTTTGGGTACTCAATTGGCTCATAGCTCCTCTTACCATCCTCAAGCCAATGGGAAAACTAATATTGTGAATAAATGTCTAGAAGGGTATCTTCATTGCTTTGTATATAATAAACAAACACAATGGGTCAAGTGGTTTGCCTTGGTTGAATGGTGGTACAACACATTCTTCCATACTTCATTAAAAATGTCCCCATTTATGGAACTTTATGGGTATCATCCTCCATCCATCACATCACCCTTGAAAGGACAAGGGAAGGTTCAAGCAATGGAGGACCACATAGAGCACCAACAAGAGGTTCTCAAACAATTGAAGGACAACTTGGTTATATCAAAAAATATGATGAAACAACAAGCATATCAACATTGCAGTGAAAGGGGATTTGAAATGGGGGATTTGTATTTATGAGGCTACGACCATACCAAAAAATTTCCCTCAAGCAAAACAAGGACGACAATAAATTAGCCCCTAAGTATTATGGTCCCTGTAAGGTGTTGCATAGGACTCGAAGTATGGATTACGAATTGAAGTTACCTCCATCTTCACATGCACATCCAGTCTTCCGTGTTTCTTACTTAAAGAAGGTACTTGGTGACAAGATCCCATTTCAAACTATTTTACTAGAGATGAATGAAGAAGGGAATATCATACTAGAACCAGAAACAATCCTTGAAACAAGGGTTAAGTAGTTGTGAAATCGAGCAATTACTTGGTACCTTGTCAAGTGGAAGATTCTACCAATAGAAGAAGTGACGTGGGAAGATGAGTTCTTCATCCAAAAACATTTGCAATTAATCATGTGTTGAGGGAAACACGTGTTTGAACGAGAGGTTCATGTTAATCCCCTAGACAAATCCCCATGTAAAGCCCTAGATATTGAGTTGTTGTATTTATATTGTTATATTAGTAATGTCATCTAGACCATTTAATTGTAATTGTACCCTTGGTATCCTATATATATATATATATATACCAAGGAGACCTAGTTTTAGGATCATCTCATCTTGTACATTTGTTCTATTGTAAAAGGAGGTTGCCCCCTCGAAGAGGCTTCACATTCATTATTATCTCTTTATCAAGGTGTGGAGTTACTTATCTCTCTCTTTTTATGTTATTTTGGTCATTTGGTGCATAACAAATGTCTAACCATGTTGTGCGACCAAATTAGTTACCATTCTAATTGTATTCCACTTCGTTGTTGGTGTAGACATTTCTTCATAGTCTATGTCTTCCCTCTAATCAAAACCCTTTGCCACAAGTCTTGTATACTTATCCACCTCACCATTTGCTTTATACTTAATTTGGTAAACCCATTTGCAGCCGATGGGTTTAACATATATTTGACAATAAATAAAAATTACATGTTACATTTGCAATAATTGAATCATATTCATCCAACATGGCTTGTTATCATTATTTATTGCTCATTTCTTCCACAATTGTGGTTGGTTCAATAGAAGCATGAGTGATAAAGGCAAAATTTGATTGAGATGTAGTAGAACTCTTAGTTCTTGTTTATTTTTTCTTTCATTTGGGCGAACATCTTTGAGCAGTTGTGTGAACCATTTTGATCTATTGTATTATGCATATGGTGAAGTTTTTGCATTTGATCCATCATGTGTTGAAGAAGAATCGTCATCTGAAGAAGAATCGTCATCTAAAGAAGAGTTATCTAACTCTTGAACATTCATGTTGGGGGCTAAGTCTTTTTAAATCCAATTTGGTTTTTGTTGATGAATTGTTTTATCTCAAGTTACCTTTTTCTCCAACTGACTAAAAATATTATTAATATCTTCGGTAGTTTGACCTTCTATTTCATCAAAGACAACATCCTGACTCATAATGAATTTCCCACTAAATAACAACCGATGACCATTCTTCTAATATGAATATCCAATAAGCGTGCATTTCATACTACGATTTTCCAACTTAATCAATTTTTCTTTAGGAACTAAGGCTTAGCAAGTGGAGCCAAAAAACTCAAAAATGATTAACTGAGGGTTTAGTACCATACTAAGCTTCATATGGAGTGATTCCATCAAAGGCTCATGTGGGTGATCTAAGAAGAATGTTGTAAAATTTCATAACATGACCATGTCTCGTTCTACTTTAGATAAACTATAAAACTGAGAGCCACAACCAAATGTGGCAAAATCTAGACCTAAGTCCATTGTAATGTAGCATTTGTTGATTGGTGATTTTTTAAGGGAGTTTATGAACCTGCCAGTGTGAATCCCTCGGGCTTGGAAAGTCAAATAAAGCATAGAAATCTATAGTGGATGATCTATAAACTAACATAGATATTCCACTGGAATAGTTCGTCACAACGGATCTAATACAATACTGAAATCTTTACTATTAAGGTTAATTTCTCCTTTAGATCTCAAAATATTTAGTTATTGATCTTTTGCTAATGCATGAAGTAGATAAAATACAAAAAATAAATAACAATAAAATACAATCACGCCATCCCTAAATAACACAAGATATGACCTGGATCTGCAAATTGTTGTGGATATTCCACTGGAATAGTTCGTCACAACATATCTAATAAAATACTGAAATCTTTACTATTAAGGTTAATTTATCCTTTAGATCTCATAATATTTAGTTATTGATCTTTTGCTTATGCATGAAATAGATAAAATACGAAAAATAGAGAACAATAAAATACAATCACACCATCCACAAATAACACAAGATATGACCTGGGGAACCTAATTAGGGAGAAAACCCAACTAGAAGGTGAGGTTGCTCTATTATCTTTTCTCTAGTATGGAAATAATGCAAGTATAAAGAAAGAGACACTTTTGCCTTTGACAATGTGGCCTGTATGGCTGCTACATAATCTCTCCTCCTCTATTATGCTCACAGAATACCACTCTCAGATGTTTTTCTCAGCTATGGAACAAGATATAATGCAAAAGAATAGAACCCATTCTCCTCCTAGTGGCCTAGTATTTAACATAGCCCGATAGCCATCTAGGGGTAGATTTTTTATTTCCTCAACCCTCAATTGTGATAGGGTTTTGGACCTTCTAGAATATTCTTAAAATCACATATGTGGCTAGCCCCATATGCATGAGTAACGAGGGTTGATGTTGCATCCTCTCATACCATGGTGGTCAACACCGTAGGTCAACTTGTGAGAGGCATAACTTTTGCATACGAGCTCTGATTGACACAATCTTTCACCGTTGGAAAGGTATGAATGGATAGAATGGTGTCACAGAGCCCGATGTATGCTGGGAAATTTTTAACCCCAAAAAATTTTGTTTGATGCCTCAAAATGGCCCCGAAAGGTTCCAAACCCCAATCTTCCAAACTAGGACCTGCCACTAAAATGGCCCTGCAAGTTGATTCCTTCAATTTGTTTCACCTTGAAAGGATCAAGATAGATGACAAACAATATAATGATCCAATCTGGATCATACCTCCCCATTTAAGGAGAGTTTTCGTGATCCAGATTATTTTCGGCACGAAATGAGAGCGGAGATATAATAAAGAAATGCACAGAGATATCACGGATATCCAATAATATAACAGAAATATATCAGAGATGAAACCATAAACACAGAGATATAGTAATACACGATTTCTATTAATGAAAGAAATGTACAGAGACTGTAAAAAATACAGAGTGAAAGACTCGCTAGAATGGTGGCAGATTATCTCTGAGCCTAATTTTATGAGCATAACGAAATGAATAAAGATTCTTAACAGGTGCTTAACACAAAATAACAAAGATACAGTAAAATTGGTTTTCTATTCAATAACGAAATAAGCTGAAACTATAAAATGCAACGGAAACAAGCTTGATGGAATGGTGGTGGCTTATCTCTGAGAAGAGATGTGACGGTTGCACGCATTCGCAAGAAGATGATTACAATGAGCCTCTGAAGGCCTTTTTACAATAAGCAGGGATGCCAAAATCCCTAGACATCCAAAAACCTAACCCTAGGAGATGAAGTGCCAAAATTCATGTGGGCCCCGTCTGGGTAAGTTAGTACATCAACTTCTCGGGGTCGTAAGTTTTGCATATGATCTCCGTTTTAGGCGTATGATAGCATGTTGGAAAGATATTGTGGAGGAGATTCATTTTAGGCACAATATTGAAGGAACTTACATATTACAAACATGTTTTCCCAAAAAACATCGTTTAGGGCCTCAAAATGGCCCCGGAAGTTAAAACCTACTAAAAATAGTAAGTTACCAAAATTGCGAGAAAACCGTTTTAAGCCATTTGGAAAAGGTGGGTGGCCACCGATATCCACCTGGATCATTTGGTCCCCAAAATATTTACTAAATGAGGTGAGGAATTTTTTCCTCTATCTTCTCCCTGGAGTACCACTTTGCTTTGCCTGGAAGTTATACTTTCAACCCAATCTGCCAAAGTTCATGCTACCCATGTCTTGTAGCGATGGACCGCTTCTGCAAAACTATATCCTTTATCAACTTTGGTTGAGCATCTGGTGCTAAGTCCTCTATGGAAGGTAGGACCTGCTCCTTGAGAATCTTCTTAAAATCACATATGTTGCTAGTCCCATATGCATGAATAACGGGGGATGATGTGGCATCCTCTAGTACCATGGTGGTCAACACGATAGGTCAACTTGTGAGAGGTATAACTTTTGCATATGAACTTTGATTGACACATTTGTTTCCCATTGGAAAGGTATCGATGTGTAGAATAACATCAAAGGGCCTGACTTATGGTGGGAAAGTTTTAACCCCAAAAAATGTTGTTTGATGACTCAAAATGGCCCCGGAAGGTTGTAATGTCCCCATTTTGGGATGTTATTACGTTACAGAGTGTTATCCCTAACAGAGTAGCCAGATAAGGGTGACAACGAGTTCGGGAGATATTGAGGGGTTTTATTGGGCCCGACTTGCATCGTTCATCATATTTCATCATCAGGATCCATTCTGCATAGCTTGGCTTTGGTTCTATTGCATTCTGACGATTTCCGTAATTTTGAGTTATTATGGGTCATATTTTAATTAAATTCACTAAGAAAGTCATAATGGGCATATTACTTAGAGAAACCTCTTAGTGTAATAGCTCATCGAAATCGGGAGGAAGAGCACTACAGGATAAGATAATGAGAAGTGACTTTCAGTGGCCAGAGAAGCCATAAGGATGGATAAATCACTTTTTAGAGTTAAAATGGTTAATTAATTAATTAAGTGAATTAATCAAGGAATAATAAAATAAAGAAAAAGTCACTTGGAGAGAAAAGGTGAATAGGGGGGTATAAAGGAGAGATAGGGGCCTCTATTCTCTCATTATGTTGATTGATTATTTTGTATTCGGCCTCTTGGCTTGGAGAGCTCTTAGAGCTTAGGGTTTTGAGGGTTTTGGTGACAAACCCTAGGATTGGTTTCGGTGTTGCAACGATACACCCTAGCTAGTCATTTTGTGGGAAGAGATCACTTTGATCTCTTCATTGTTCTTCATTGCGGAGATTATACTTCTAGTTGGCAACGAAGTGTTCGAGTTGTGGCTGAGATTTTAGGGTGTGGGGCAAATTATTTAGTGGAGGACACACTCTTTGTATACCATCTACATATATGATCCAGATCTTATATGCTATCGTGAGGGCATGAAGCATACTCACTAGAGAAACTCTTTTGGGGATATTTGAGTCCATTCTACCAGAAAAATTGTCTGCACTTCAGCCTGGGCGATTTTAGGGAGAGCAGGGTGAATTGGTGGTTGGTGTGGCACATTACAGTGGCAATTTTTATTCTACTTTGAGAAGAGACTTATTCCCTATAGTTGGGCGACTTCCTACATTAGTAGAGTGGCAAATTACCTTGGGAAATTGCAGCAAAATTATCTATATTGTGACAACAGATCGTGGGCATGAGACAAGGACGCTAATCCTCATCTTGGAACCCTTAGTTCGTGTGAACAAATTCATTGTTCGGAACAACCAGCTCATGGGTTATCTTGGAGGGATTAATGTTGTTAGTTTTACTTGCTTGGGAGCCATTTCAACAGTCCAATACAACCATCATATCTTTGTGTTCATTTCTGGAAATTACCTTGGCAGTCACTATTCTATTATATAAATAAAGTCAAGGATTATAAAGGTATTTTGGTGCATTCTTGATTTATCTCTTAGTGTCTTTCCTATGATGCATTCTCGTGTATTCATGACAAATTATATGATGTCTTAAACAATCAAATACATCAGAAATATATGTATAAATGCAATCTACAACAAGAGCACATAAAATGTTTGACATAATGATTCAATGAGAAATGTTAACATAAACATACCAAAACTCATATAGATATAATAACATACCTTGATGAAGTTATAAGTAGGTAGATACCTCTTCAAATGACTCCCTAAACACTACATAAACCTTCCATGAATTCGGCACAACCGAAAGAGACCATTAGGCAAGGAAACTATGTCACTCATCTAGCTGTTTGACGAAATTTTCCAAAGAAGATTTGTAGACTTCTTCATCAATTTAATTGGGAATCTTACAGTGGTATCAGAGCATGGTCCTCTGCAGCTGTGAGGTTTTGAAGGGAAGCATTGAAAACAGATACATGAGAAAGATGGAAAATCAGTTGGAACAACAAGTGTTTGAGGTGGGAATGAGGTTACAGTCACTCCCTCACTTCAAAAACACTCTTCTTGAAATTCTCAAGCAAGCATCAGAAATTTTATCTAAGGTGGGTCAGTCTCCTTCACAGGTTATGTTGGATGCAATACACCCATTAAGGGAATCTCTAGTTATGTCAAATTTGTTGAGACATCAATATGGAGAGGTGTCACTTAGGCTAGCCATATGTATAAGTGAGATCACCAAAATCACAGCACCAAACGCTCCATACAGAGATGATGTGTTGAGATACACCTTCCAGCTTATTATTACTATTTTCCGAGGGTTGGATGATATAGCTAGTCCCTTGTTTGGAGAGAGGGTTACCATTCTAGAAACAGTGGCCAAGATTGAGTCATGTGTTTCAATGCTAGACATTAAGTGTGTTGATTTGATCCTTGAGATGTTTCACATTTTCCTCTTTGTTGTTAGTGGAGATCGTCCAGAAAATGTGTTAACATCTATGCAAGCCATTATGACTTGTATTTTGGACGAGAGTGATGATATTCCAGAGCGACCGGTATCACTTATACTAGCATCCTTGGTGAGAGAAAAGGAGGAGGTTTCTTTGGCTAGACGTAGACTTGCTATGAATGTAGTGGAGCTATGTGAAAATAAGCTTCAGCCATATGTGACTATATCATCCGGTGACACTAGCACGTGGGATGAACAGGATGATAGCAGGACAATGCATGAGGAGGAGTTGACATCTTCATCTTGTACAGCGGGTTGTGATGATCTAGGTGTGAGTACACCTAAGTGCGATGAGGCATTGACACCAGACGAGTCACCTTTGGAGACTGATATTATTTTGTAGGAGGTGCACATGACTAAGGACCGGAGTAGCACAATGGATACATGGGAGCATTCTTATGGAGAGACACACCATTTGGAAATGCAATTGAAGGTTAGTGAGGATATGATCATTGTAGTTATGGGACACTTTGATGCTATACATGCATTGGTGGCAGATTATTGTTGGAGGGCATCGATGGCATAAGATAGTTCAGATGGGGGACTTTTCATTGATGAATTCCATACGCTCAGGGAGAGAGTGACTGTGATGAGGGACGACTACCAACAGTTGTCGATGGATAGGGATTACCTATTGGAGGTTGGTGAGATGTATCACAGGGCATTGAGGGAGCAGGAGGTTGAGGTGGACCGACTCACTCATGAGTTGGTGAGCACATGGATATTCTTGGAAGGCACACAGATAGCCCTTTAAGAAACAAGGTCCAAATTAGAGGAGCTCCTTGAGGAGACTAGTTAGAGATCCACTACATCTATCTCAGTAGAGAGTTTGACATATCATTCAGCCACATTGCTAGAGGGTGTTGGTGTTTTAGCAATAGAGCACCAGTTGATGGAGGAGCATGAGGAGTACCCAAGATCATTGATGAGTATGGAGAGATATGATCAGGAGACGCAGGAGGATGTCCAT
>SNQJ01S0068949.1:0-39167 GCA_010110895.2 Picea sitchensis
GCATATAATAATGAGAAAGGACGTTGTGTACCTTGGAATGATCAGGTGAAATGATAGTATAAGTCAAAATACAGGTGATGAAGGGTATAATAATAGCAAAAAGTATGGGCAAAAAGGGTACAATATGTGGTCCTAACAGTGGGATTCAACCTGACTTCCAACCACGAATCTATATCTGGCTTTGTGTGAAACTTAGTTGCTAGGATGTGCACAAGGACCCTTTCTTCCTTATTCGTAGGAAATCCTCGCATGTTGCTCGAATAACCAGTCTCACTCGATTTAGCCTTGTCCATGTATCTCAGGTTGTGGATACATAAAGGTGGTTTTTACAGAGAGTAGAAAGTCGAGAAGTTTGGATATTATTTTGGTTTTGGATACACATATATCTTCATACTTGGGGAGTGGTAATTATAGAATTCCATTTATGAAGTGTAGACGGATTACGTACAAGAGCGTTGGGTTGCCATGCTTGGCCAATCCATTTCAAATTATTATCTTTTGAGTTCGTTACATGGCGGCATTCAGTTGACCTCACATGGCTGCGAAGTACCGAATGAGTGAAGCAGGGTGATCTGACTAAGTTGTCGCCCGCTCCACGAGTGGTGGATTTGACATGTTGAGACACGTGATACTGCGTCTTGGTGAAAGTGGTTTTGACAAACCATCTTCTTGCAAAAGTGTATCTCGGAAGGCACTGCGCGTCTATGTTTTCAAGACTTAGGTCTTATCTAGAATTGTTGTGGTGATAACACCAGGAAAATGGGAGTGATAATTCTGATGTGTATATTGAATCAAATGGTGCATATTCTCATGAATTGTTGAATTATTAGCCTGATAAGTTTTGATGGCTGCACGTTTTGGAGAATTAACAACAACTCGATCAGATCATACCAGTGCAGAGTCCATAGGAATGGAAGAAGCACAGGGGACTTATAGTCAACAAGATGAGAGCAGAAGGGTGGATGTCCATTTGGGCATGGAAGGAACGAACTCCAACGAACATGGAGAAGAAAGGAATGAATATATGAATATGTTGAGACCATTAAGAATTTGCAGAAGGATGTCCAAAGCCATAAAATTGATAATGAAAGGCTTATGAAAGCCAAATAACAACATGATGATTTCAACATGAAGCTATTGGAGGGTTTGAACATAATAGAAAAGAAATTGGTTAATGAGAGTGACTCAAGTGAATCTGGTAGTCACAAACCTTCTGAGGACAAAAGAAAAGAAAAAGGTGCCAATAGACATCACCATCATTCCTAAAGTCATTGTAATAAGAGAGGAGGCAACAACTCAAGTCTATCCCTGGTGAGAAGGTATAATATATCTGAGGTGGATGAGCTGTGAGGAGAAATGAACAAAATCAAACCTCCTACATTTGATGGTGAGCACAAGAAGGATGAAGATGCAGAAACATGGTTACTAGGCATGAGGAAGTATTTTCAATTGCATAATTATTCTTCTCATGCAGAAGGTAGAATCGTTATCTATCAACTCAAAGGAAAAGCCTCCATGTGGTGGGATCAACTTGGGTAGGTACAACACATTGTAGAGAAAAGTGTTACTTGGAGGGAATTCAATAAGTATTTTTAGAATAAGTACTTGACTAAGAGATACTATGACAATAAAATGAAAGAGTTCTTTGAACTCAATCTTGGAAGTATGACCATAGATGAATATGAGAGAAGGTTTTTGGAACTGCTGAAGTATGTCTCTTTCATCAAGGACGAGACAGTCAAAATTCAAAGGTATTTGAGTGGATTTCCATCGTTCATCAGTGAAAAAATACAATATGATGACCTCAAGACATTAGAAGAGAACATAAGGAGAGCTAAATTCCTATATGATCAACAGAAAGTAAGGCCATATTTCCAAAAGGCTTGGGAAGACAATAAGAAATTCAATATGGATCAGAGGAAGAAGGGTGCTAAGCCACCATTCTTCAGAAATAATCCACAAGGACAACAAACGCCTAAAGAACCCAGAATGATTGACATAGGGAGTCAAGGGCCAAGATAGCCACCTATGCAATGTTGGGGTTGTAAAGGGGACCATAGGTTCAAAGATTATCCTCACAGAGGTGAAAAAGGTAGGGTTTTTCACAATGTACATCAAGCTGAAACAATGGAGGACATGGGAAGATATGTGCCATGGATTTATGCAGCCCTAGACAACAAGCAAGCAGAGTATCAGTCCCACATGATTGAAGTGGAAGGTATGATCAACAACCAAACCCTTGCTATTTTAATTGATTCAAGATCTAGTCATAGTTATATAGACCTTAAGATGGTGGAAAGTTTGCAATTACCAAGAATCAAGCATGGGAAATCCTGGTTGGTACAACTGGCTACAAGATCCAGAAGAAACGCTAATGAGATGGTTAAGTCATGCCTCATAGACATGAATGGACTAAACAACAAGGCATATTTAAAAATATTTCCTTTAGGTTCCTATGAATGTCTAATTGGGGTGGATTGGTTGGACCAACATCACACTCTCTTAGACTGTCACAACAAATCATTTACTTGCTTGGATGAGGAAGGGAAACTAAGGAAGGTACAGGGAATTCACAGGGCAGTAACCATTAGAGAAATTTCAGCATTGTAGCTGAAGAAATGTTATAGAAAAGGATGTCAAATAATTGCAACTCGTTTGGCAGAGACACCTAGAGATAAGGTGCCAAATTTGGAAGATTATGTAGTCCTGGAAGATTTTGAAGATGTGTTCAAGGAGGTACCTGAACTACCCCCAATGAGAGACATTGATTTCTCTATAAATTTGATGCCTGGAGAAACTCTGGTATCAAAGACTCCTTACAGAAGGAGTACACCAGAATTGGAGTTGCAAATGTAGCTTGAAGAACTTCTAAAGAAGGGGTATATACGCCCAAGTGTGTCACCTTGGGGTGCCCCATTCTTGTTTGTGAGAAAGAAAGATGGAACACTAAGGTTGTGCATTGACTTCAGACAGTTGAATAAAGTGACTATTAAGAACAAGTATCCTCTACCAAGGATTGATGACCTCTTTGATCAATTGAAGGGTGCAAAGATATTTTCAATGATAGATCTCAGATATGGATACCATCAGGAAAGAATTAAAGAAGAATATATTAGCAATACCGCCTTCAGGACAAGGTATGGTCATTATGAGTTCACAGTGGTATCATTTGGGTTGTCGAATGCACCAACTGTTTTCATGTGCTTAATGAATGGTGTTTTCTGAGAATATTTGGACAAGTTTTTCATTTCATTTTTGGATGAAATTATTATATATTCCAAGTCAGAAGAAGAGCATGAACATCATTTGAGGATGGTGTTGCAAGTATTAAGGGAGCGTTATTTATATGCCAAATTGAGCAAGTGCATATTCTATCAGAAACATATTCATTATTTGGGGCATATCATTGCAAAGGATGGGATAGTAGTGGATCCTGAGAATATAGAGGCCATTAGAGAATGGTTAGCACTGAAGAATGTGGAAGAGGTGAGATCATTCATGGGTCTCCCAGGCTACTATAGAATATTCATTGAAGGATTCTCAGATATTGCACACCCAATCACTTCTTTGCAAAGAAAGGGAGTGAAGTTTCAGTGGACATTGGATTGTGAGAAAAGTTTTCAACACTTGAAACAATTATTGACAAGTGCTCCAATATTAAGGATCGAAGACCTAGAACAAGACTTCATTGTATGCATCGATGCATGTAATGAAGGACTTGGTGGAGTTCTCATTCAAAACGAGTTTGTCATATGTTACGAATCAAGGAAGTTGAAGGATCATGAAAGAAACTATTCCACTCACGATTTGGAGTTGGCAGCCATAGTGCATGCCTTGAGAAAATGGAGACACTACCTTATGGGAAAGAGGTTTGAGATAAGAACATACCACAATGGTATGAAATATTTATTTGATCAGCCAAATCTAAATGCTAGAAAAAGCAGATGGTTAGAATTTCTAAGCAAATATGACTTTGATATAAATCATATCAAGGGGAAAGAGAATAAAGTGGCTGATGCATTCAACATGAAGGTGCGTGAATTACATGCTACAACCATTAGCATGTACCAAACTGATTTTAAAAGCAATATTCTGGAAGCTGCAAATGCAGATCTGCAATACAAAGAATTGGTAGCAATGCTAAAGCAGGGTAAGATGCTTCAAAAGGTGGATAATTATAAGTTGGGAATAGATGGAATACTATTGCACCAGAACAAGATTTTTGTTCCAAATGTCCAGGACTTGAAACGTATGATTTTGCATGAAATTCATAATGTTCCCTATGCAGGTCATCCTGGATATCAAAAAACCGTGGCAAAAATCAAGAGTCATTACTTTTGGCCAGGTATGAAGAAATAGATCGCCGAGTACATTGCTAGATGTATGGAATGCCAGAAAGTGAAATCTGCGAATAGGCACCTAGCAGGATTACTGCAACCTTTAACCATTCCTGAATGGAAGTGGGAAGTGGCGACAATAGATTTTATTACAGGATTTCCTAGAATGGGCAAGCTGCATGATTCGATCATGGTGGTGGTGGAAAATTTTATGAAATCTTCCCATTTCATTCCACTGAAAACTACGCACAAGGCAACAGAGGTTGCTGATATTTTCATGAAGGAAGTGGCACGATTGCACGAGATTCCTAAAACAATTGTATTCGACAGAGACCCGAAATTCACCTCAAATTTCTAGAAAGGATTGTTCAAAGGATTCAGAACGAATTTAAACTTTAGTACAACTTATCATCCTGAGTTTGATGGACAAACAGAAAGGGTGAACAAGGTGATAAAAGATATACTGAGAATGCATGTGATGGACAAACCATCGAAATGCGAAGACTACCTACACTTGGTAGAATTCACATACAAAAATGGGTATCAGGCATCATTGAAGATGAGCCCATTTGAAGCACTTTACGACAGAAAGTGAAATGCTCCAATGAGTTTGGATAACCTAGCCGATAGGACAGTAGTTGGGCCAGATTTTCTCAGGGAAATGGAGGACTAGATGACAAAAATTAAGGAGAATTTAAAAGTTGTCAAAGACAGAGAGAAAAGTTATGTTGATAAGAACAGAACCCACCAAGAATTCAAAGTGGGTGATCATGTTTTCTTGAAAGTGAAAGCTAATAGGAATTCCCTGAAGTTGGGAAGCTGCGCCAAGTTGGCAGCCAGATTTTGTGGGCCTTTTGAAATCCTAGAGAGGATTGGTCCAATTGCTTATATGCTTGAATTTCCTGCATCTATGTCTGTTCATAATGTATTCCATGTATCATTACTAAAGAAATATATACCTGATGCTAATCATGTTATTGATTGGAATGTGATTCAGGTGGAGAAAGAAGGTGCTTTTCAAGTGCATCTGGTGCGCATTTTGGACTAGAAAGTCAAACAGCTTCAGAACTGATCCATAGGGCTTGTAAAGGTTCAATGGACCTAGTATGGTCCTAAGGATGCTACTTGGGAGCATGAAGATGCAATGCGAATGGAATACCCACATCGTTTTGAAGATTTTTGAAAAATTTGTTATATATGGGCATATGATGCACCGAGGATAGTGCATAAATAAGGGGAGGGGATTGTAATATCCCTCGGTCAAACCCAATTGTAAATGTAATATAATGTACTTAAGTTGGTGAGATGTTTTGACCTCATTTGGTAATGCACGTCATGTGGCACAGTGCACGCATGAACTCGACAGTAAAATGATGTAATATGCACATTCCAGGATACCGCGCACAGTAACTATGGTGCGTGTAGTATGGAGGACAACGAGCCTTGTGTATATGATATGTGTTATAGTCTGGTGAGACGGTTATTATAAGTTGGGATGCTTATGTTTTTGTATTAGGCCAGAATGCCTAGATGTCAAAGGGAAATGCGCCTACTTTGTACATGACTCATGATTAATATAAAATACATCGCTTCACGCAGAATGACCATGATAAAAGAGATGGGGGACTGAACTTCACCAGTTAGGGAAAGGGAGGGCCAAACATGAAGGGAATATTATATTAATATTTCCTAAAAGCATAATGGATAATTATTTTATCCTAAGTTCTAAAGTTGGGGACAGGTGGACCAAAGTAACTTCCGATATGACAAGTGTCAAGTTGGGGACATGCATTCATATCGTGGGGAAACCTAGATCATTTGGTGAATTTTTGAGGGGATACCTTACCAATAGCCTGACCATCTTTTCACAGAGGGAATGAATTCCACGAAGAGTTCACAGTGATTCTTTCCACACTCATGTATCCCGTCAATGATTCCATGACCATTTTTACTCATGCATTTCATTATCCTTGAGACAACCATTCCACCATTCCAGAGCCTGTTCCCATAACCCTTTTCGGTTGGTGTACCTGGTTAGCTTGGAGCGGGATTGAAGAAGCGGGTTGTCAGGCCCATGAGAAATTATCTGGGTGAGCGAATTGTTGGTGATTGATTCCCAAAGGTGCTAAACTACAACTACAGTTCTCTGAGACTTCCGGTCCAGACTATTGCTGAAGCCCTGGAAGGGAAGTGGGGTAGACAAGGGATTGTTGACAAAATAAGGGGCACACTTCCTTGGGTGGGACAGGTATGTGGGGAATGAGAGGCTGTAGTCTATTAGTTGAGTGAGCACCTGAGATATAGTCTTTCTTGTTTCCCATGAGCCTTAGCCTGGATAGGAACCCTTTCCCTGGGTGGAGGTCAGTCCCAGCTCAGGGGTGACTCACTGTTGAGAGTGATGAACAGTGTAGTCTATGGCTGGGAGATTTTTTGACGGTCTGTATGCAGTTGGTGACAATATTTCTAAGATAAGTACCAATTGTATGATAAAATGATATGCTTCTTTGTTATTTACATGCCTATGTTATAGTTTATCATATATGTGATTATAATTGCCTATGTGTTTATGGGTAATTCCCTGTAGATGCTACATATCTATAGTTACTATTATTTCAATATAAAAGTCATATGTTACAGAAAGTAATTGTTTGTTTATGTTTATATGTAAATCTTCCGCAAGAGTGTTGTATGTATATGTTTTAGATGCATGCAGTTTAAAGAGTAAATTTACGTGGCATAACTCAGTTGACTACTGGGTATGTTACTGTATGTTCTGTAGTAAGGGAACAAAAAAATTCCCTAGAGTAGCATGGTCTGGCCTTTAAAGTTTGGGAATGTTACCGACTGGTGTCAGAGCACAAGAGGTTTCTCTGGAGTGGTGTACCTTGGCCTGCGGGTGGCCGAGGTAACATTACACCTGTAATACCCTACAAACCCTAAATATGTGGAATCTAGGAACACCTGACAGAGTGGAAATAGTCCCACTCTTAACCTCCTTATGTGGTTTCTCATCATTTGGACTATCATGCTCATTTTCCTATGCCTATCCTGCTTCCTCCTCTCCATCACTATCTGAGAGTATCTCTATATAGTGCACCTTACCCTTACCCATACATCTGTGACCAACTTACCAAGGCTCCTTGTAGCTGAAACATAACTTCTTTCTTCTTAGTTCCCTCTGATCATCATCATCCAATCTATCTCTCCTAGTCCTCTCCTTCTAGAAGGGTTTCTTGTCTTTGTTCTTCTAAGGAATGAAAGGTTTACGAGGAAAGTTTTTCTTAGGTACTTCATGCTCCATGTCCCTTGTCCTAGTGACAGAATCCTGTAGATATCCTAGTTTGAAGGCCTTAACCCAACCACATAGGAGTTTGGTTAACCCTTCAGTGAAAAGAATAATCAACCTATGCTCAGACACATATGTCACCATGAATGCGACCCTATGAAATTTTTAAATGTAAGCATCCGTTATCCCACTCTTCTTGAGTTTTGCTAACTCCCTGAAGTGCAACTCTAAATCCTTCCTATCAAATCAACCCATAACTATCTAAGTGAAGTTCAAGTAGGATGTAATACATGCATGCCCCAACATGACTAGCCCATGATACCACCACTTGTGGGCCTCTCCATCAAGATGCAAGATAGTATATTTAATGGCCTCTGACTTCGTCATGGGGTTGAGTTGGAAATAAGTGTCCAACTTATGTACCCACACCCTAGAATGAATTTTCTAGAGCCATCAAAGTAAGAAATGGACAACTTTCCAACTTTCCTCTAAAGCTCCCAATTTTGTAGGCCCCTTTTTAAATATCTAGGCCTATTCCTGTACTTGATAGTACAAAAATCCTGTAAATACATGGCTTCCTGAAACTAATCACCAAGAGTTTGATACTCCCTCAAATAATCTGTGAAATATTCCCCTTGTTGTTGTTTCCCCTGATTTCCAGTTTGTTGTCCTTCTAAAAATTAAGACATATGAGGTCTAGGAGTCACTCTACTAGTGGACCCAATGTGATTCTGTGTAGGGAAATGCGTATTTCTCCCTTCAACATAATTTCCATTATGACCATGGCTATCATTAGTCCCTCTCCTACCATCATTAACTGCATTGTTTTGGTTCCCTTGAGTATTTGCCACAAGTTGGGTGAGAAACTCAACCACATGTTGTTTCCACCTTGCTATGTCACCTTGTACCCTTAATATGTCATTCTGTCTCTTTTCCAATTCATTTAGAATATGCATAGCATTGTCATATGGTTGTTCATTTATGTGCCCCATGTCTTCCTCTCCTTCTGACTCCGACTGAAAAATATTTCTAGCTCCTTTATACCTTCTTCTCATGTATTTGATGTGTACTCCATCCTCCAAAATCATCAAAGTAACATGCAATGCATAGGATGTCAGGAACACCATCTATGATACCATTGTAATATCCCCCTTACTAACTGTTGTTATGTTTATGTGTGCGTTGATATGTTTTTTTGTGCACTAATTTGGTTTTTGACCTTTGTCAAATAGTTTGTTGTTGGTGCAATTTTGTGTTTGTTTGTTTCAAACATTTTGTCATACAATTTGTCACAACATAAATAAAACTAGGCAATGATGCAATGCCAACAAGGAAAATAGCCAAACTGATCAGATTTATTACTACTCCAACATGAACAATTACATCAACAAAACCACTCATAGATCTGATCAGAGTTACCCTTGCAATTGATAGTATAGATGGATGGAAATAGAAATGAGAATGGTGCTATAATGGCTGTTGAAAACCCATGAATCTGTTGTCCAATATAGTCTCCAAAACCCCCACAAACTACTGCTCAGAAGGAAACCAACCTCCCTGCTATAGTGGGAAAACCCCCCTATGGACTACACTAGGGTTCAACATGTAGGTAGAGCTAACCGTCTAAAGTCTCCTACTTTTTAACAACTACCCCAAATACACCCCACATTCATGCATAAAACAAAAAGTAAAAAGATCCGGTAACTCTACCTTAAACTCCGCGTCTGGTGTCGATCCTTTTGCATTCGATTGCTCCTAGACTACAAGTCTCCTCCCAAGGGTGACCTGCATTCATAAACAGACAAACAAAGAATTATGAACATGCATATTATATATGAATTAGTGGGTTATATGTCATAATCAAATATAAATCAAACATAAATATTGAACACATCATATTTGGGACAGAAAAAGTATTCCTTTTTATTAATCTCACAAAGTTACTTACAATGAGATCGGTGACTGCTCCTCGAACCTGGTTTGGGATCCTCTTCAACAAGATCCAACTATGCCTCCATGTATCTTTCTCCTCTTCACCTCTCTCTAGGGAATGGATTAGGCTTTCAATGGAGGAAAAATGAAAGAATAGGGAATTCTGGCTCAAAACTCACAATCTAGCTACAAATTCTTGGGGCAAGGGGGAAAATTGAAATGGGCAGAGTTTCACTATTATTATGCTTAGATTTTGAATGAGACCCCAAAAACTCCTTTTATATGACAAAAGGATGTTTATTCGGTTTGGTGACGGGCTATAGGCGGTGGTACGGTTGGGAAACTACCCAATAACCCGTAATCTCAACGAATTCCTTACAATTTTTTATTTTTTACAACTTTTGCGAGTATATGCGGGTTGTAGTGGTGTAGTTATCATACGTATGTGGGTAGTAATGGTGCAACTAGAATACATACACAGGAATTAATGGTGCAGGGCGGGTACATCTTCAAAAATAGTGTTTTTAAGAAGAGTTGCTCAGTGATGGCTTCGAAAAAATAACAAGTAAGAGGGTCTGATGCCAGGTATGCATGTATGGTGCAATTTAGGGTTATAAAATATTCCCCCTAATGTGTGAGGTCAAAAGAGCATTTGATGGACGAAATACATTACAAATCTTCACCAACGTATGAAGTGAGTGAGCCCGTGACTAGAGTTCGGGAGGTGCCATCTGCAAAAATAATAATTGTCTAACCGAGCCGGGCATACCCATGATGGAGATGAAATAAATCATGGCTTCCAATCAAATACACTTCAGATACATGTCATATAACTATATAAAGTGTAGCTGTGAGAAATACACAACGGATCTACATCTCAAAATCAAAGATATACATGTATAGTATCCATATTCAAGAAGCCAATGACGCCTGATGGCTAGAGATGAGGCCTTCAGAGCTCGAGAAAAAACTTCAAGATCTTCAAAAATCAGGTAGGAGTGTAATGTGAGTGTACGGATTCACTACCCAGAGGTCTTTGATGGCTCATCATGAACAAATAAGAGGATCTCAATGATCAGGCAGAGAACTTTATTGATTTCGAACAAGGACTTGATTGGACTTTTGGGATGGTCTGGCATGAGGTCAAGAGACAAACTACAGAAAGACCAACTCAAGTTGGGTAAACATTCCCTTGGACAATAGCATGATAGATTATCAGAATCAGGCAGCATGACATTGACACAAGTTCACGATGCAAGAGGCAACACAAACTCTCCATGTGTTTGGAAGAATAACCAAATGGAGGAGGACACAAATCTATGTAGCGAGAACAACTTCCTAAGGTCATATTAAATCCCAGAGCTTTATGAACAAATGAAAGGATGTGCTTTGTCCAAGGGAGACTCATTATACTTCCATAAAAAAAAAATACTTTTCCCATCCTCTTTTTGGGGTATATTTGATTTTTTTTTGTCTTTTTCAATATTTTTGAAGATCTTTGAAAAAGAATAAAAGAATTCTATGTTACAAAGGAGGAATGAGTGTCACAAGAATACTAGTTCCAAGTGCAAGGAACATACTAATGCTCATAGAAAGGATACATGTGTAGGGAAAGGCCACTCAGGGAAAATTCCTCCATGGGTCAAGATGTCAGGTCGTAGAGGCAAAGTGCTACAAGGCTTGCGTATAAGGCATGCTTCAAAGGTTCAATTGAGAACAACATGGATTTGACATTAGGCCAAATATGCAGAGATGCAAATGCGATTAGCAAGACACGATGAAACCCCCTTCAATGTATTTTTCATGAGCCCAGAGAAGGTAATCTCGGTAGTGTTTTCACGTCTAGAGAGTCTGAAAAAACGTAAAAGAAGACTCCACTGGGGTACCTTTTTCGAAGGTAGTCTAATTGGTTCAAAAAAGGGGTAAACTAGCACCGAAAAGACATCTATTCAAAACCATTTTAACTAGTGTGATAAATACAAGATCACTTGGAAATCTTTTCAATTTTAAGGAGTCTGAAAAGAGATTAACTATGGACTCACATCCTTTTTCTAGATTTAGTCTCCTTAGCCCGAAAAATTATAAAATCTACTTAGGAGAAATCTCCCAGCGAGACAAATCTCCTGAGGTGTACCTTTTTCCTCTGTAATCTATAGGCCGAAAAAGGGGTAAACTCATGCCAGTAGATGTTTTATTGAACCAATTAACGAGTGTGAAAGAACAAGGTCACTCGACGATATTTTCAATTTTAAGGAGTTTGAAAAGAGCTTAACTTTGGACTCCGTAGGGGATGTTCTCCTGGACCAATTTAACGAGTGTGAAGGAACAAGGTCACTCGACAATATTTTCAATTTTAGGGAGTCTAAAAAGAGTTTAACTATGGACTCCATGGAGGTTCATTTTTCATAAATTTAGTCCCTTAGGCCTGAAAAAGGGTTAAAATTATACCTGAGAATACTCTTCTATCGAACCGAAGTTCCTAGAGTATACCTTTGTTCATACAATTGACCATCCAAACCAAAAAAGGGGTAAACTACCGTCGGACAGACGTGCATTCAAGTTTTAGTTTGGCGAGCGTGAAGGACAACAAGATCGCTTGACAATCTTTTCATGTTTAAAGAGTCAGAAAATGGCTTAAAGAAGACTCTGGGGGCTATGAATCATGTATGAAACTGGTTCAGGTAGAGCCCACTGCTAGGCTCAAGCCAAGAGTCTCTTCGATAGTCAACTTGGAAAGTCTCCCAAAAGGGAAGACAACACAAACAATGGTGTAATTCCTCCCATGGTATAGAAACTGTAGTCATGGCTTCAAGGATAGCCTCATCTGAAGGAAATTCAAAATCCAAGAAATCATGCAAACAAGGGTCGAAATTCCCAAAGGGTCAAGTAGACCATATTCCATATGACGATGGAGGCTCTGGCCAGGACTGACAGAGTCTATCAACAAAGAATCACAAGCACAAGGGATTGAGGATCTACAAACAATGAGATCAGACTCAGAAGGAGACTCAATATCACTTTGACCAAGAGGGGGAAGCAAGGGCTCCCATGTTCCCATTGGATAAAACAATGGATCAATTGCTGAGACGAAGTCTCGAGAAGGGAAACATGATTGCGCAAGTTCCTTCTCAGAAGCAATTGAACACTGAGGATAAGACGCCACATAACTAACCCGTGGCGGGGTAGAGTCTACATGAACACTAGGAACATATAAAGTGGCAGCCTGAACTAAGACCGAATTAGGATGGTGATTATCAGATGCCATCTCGTCGATATTGACAATGGTTCCATTGTGAGGGAAATGCATCACCTAAAAGAGTGTAGACACCACAACGTTCATAGCATATACATAATCACGCCCGAGAATCATATTGAAATCTAACGGGCCTTGTACCACTATAAAATCGACAAGGACAATCTTCCCACCTAATGAGATAGGCAACTGAGGAAGAATCCCCAAATATTCACTAGGACGTCTATCAAAATCCAATAGCTCATGCGAAGCAGACACAAGCTCGGGAGATCCCAAGACTTTCCAAACTGAGGAGGATAAAATACTTGTAAAGGCTCCTTCATCCACAATACATTGATAAATGTTTGTTGAATTAACTTCAACTCTTATTTGAAAGGGTGCAGAATAAGGAAGACGAGGCTCAACAAGATCATTCCAATCAAAGGAAACCCTCCTAGGGCTTGGAGGGGGTGTGATCGAAGAAAGTGGAATATCCCCTTGTTCTGAAAGTACTAAACTAGAAATGCTAAAAGAATAGTCGATAGACACATCACTCTCCAAGAGAAGAGTGGGATCGACCGAAGATTGCAATGGCGTGACCAATTTGGTAGACTCAACACTCTCCAAGAGAAGAGTGGGATCAACCGAAGACTACATCAATGTGGGCACTTTCTCAACCAATGGATGAATAGGCTACGATACTACATGGTCTAAAGGAACCTCACCCCCTAAAAGAGGAGTGGGATCAGCTTATGACTGCATCGACATGACCACTTTCTCAACCAATGGTTGAATAGGATGAAAGACTACATGGTCTAAAGGCACCTCACCCCCCAAAAGAGGAGTGGGATCAACCAATGACTTCATCGGCATGACCACTTTATTAACCAATGGCTGAATAGATTGTGAGGAAACCTCAAAAGACTCATAATCATAAGAACTTGTAGACAGGGACCACAATCTTCGTACCTCTGGAAGGCCAGGGCATAAATGAGTAAGGTTATCTCCCTTGCAAATCTTACAAGGGAACTTAGTATTACATCCTATCAGTCTAGGTTTCTCAACATAATCAATGCCCCCAACATGACTAGAAGTGGCTGGTTGCACATCTCCAACATGACTTGCAGAGGTTGGTGATTGGTCGATAACATGACTCACAGAGGCTACAGACCTATTTCTAGTATGTCTAGTAATGACTAGACTTTTCCCCCTAGCATGACTTGTAGAGGCTGGGTGCTTGCCCCCAGCATGACTTGCAGAGGTTGGGTGCTGGTCTTCAACATGACTTACAGAGGTTGATGACCTATCTCCAACATGACTCACAGAGGTTGGTGATTTCTTCTTCCTATTCTTCCTCTTTCTATTTCGTTTAGACTTCCGGTGACTAGTAACCATACTTTCACCAGAGGTGAGAGAAGGAGGAGGAGAAGACTTTGCTGATGAAGGAACATCAACATGATGCCCATGAAATAAATTTCTTAACTGAGAAGTCTCAAGAGAATTTGGGACATTTGGAATGGTACCCAACCAAACCGGTAATCCCACATTCAACCCAAGAATGTACAAAGTGGCCATCAAAAGGACACTAGAGTTTCTGAAGAAAGGAAAAGAACAAGAATCCCCTTGCGAAGGGGTTCCTTGGTTGGTATCATCGGTAACTTTAGCCATGAATATATTATGCATAGGTTCTCCCCTTACGGGATCGTTCAAGTCTGTAAAAGTCTCACACACTGAGTATGGCAAACCAGTGTTATCAAAACAACGCCTATAAAGAGGTTGCTCCACATTTCTAAGCAGAAGACCAAAAAGTCCTCACGACCGGTGGAGTGGGCGTTCTACCACCCTAGGTCATAGACCCAAAGCAATGACTGACTAACTCACTATGTAAAACTAGGGAGCACAAAGCACACACTAAAAGCTCCTAAAGGAAAATCAAGAAGATCACTATCTAGCTGGAAGGACATCTATGCCAGCCAACACTAGAGAAAATTATTGGTGCAAGTGAAACTCGAACACAGAATCACCCTCCGGGTATACTTTTCAAAGTGTGGCCTGATGTCTTCCCTAGGTACTGTGGTATACCCCCGCAATCACCTGTGTAAGTCCCTAGAATAAAGGCAACTAAGTTGCAAGCTCACGAACAATCACCAGGAGGGTACAGTCGAGAGTCGAGTGGACCGCAATGAGAAGGGTAGCAAAGACCGAAACCTATCGAGGGTATCGAAAGAAAGTGGTCTGGAAGGCAACCAAGGACCTTGAACAGATTCAAGATCCACGAAGCTCCGTGGAAAATGCGACCGACAGAATCCCATGACAAGTCCTCTATATGCATTCCTCACTATGCTTGGTCCGACTTTGGAGGGGTTATCTCCGCTACCTTTCCACACATGACCTCGTGTTTATCCCCTGTGTTAGAGGGGGGTCCCAGATAAATTTCAATTTTACTGGACTTTTTGCACTCCCTAGCACTGACTCCAATGTTTGTTTTATAATCCTTGAAGAGTTTCCTCTCCAACGTAAATCAAGGCTCTAGCCTAGACTAGTTGATTGACCCTACAAACATGAAGTCTAGTTGATTTTAGATTAATCATTCTTTTAAATCTTGATTTACTCAAAAGGGGTGTGGTAGTGCAACTGATGTTGTTAAGACTCTTGTGAAAAAATAAACTTGTAAGAACACTAGCAAAGAAGGATTATCTTTTTTTTTTTTTTTTTTGAAATGCTTTTAAGATGAGAAGAAAAAACAACACTATGCTAATTTATTTTTCTTTTTCAAATAACAATGCAAAGAAGATGCCAAGAAAGAAAGAGACCTAACAAACTAAGTTTTTTTTTTTTTTATATTTTCTTCCAATCAAAGCAGAAGTAACAAAAGATTCTAAAAGAAATTGATGAATACATGATTAAAAGATTAAAATTTCAAGCTAAAAATAAGGAAAGAATCTAGGAACCACAAGAAATCTTTAACAGATAAGCAAACTAATGTCAAACCCAAGCTAAGTACTGTAACAACAAAGACCAGTACTAGATCAAGAAACCCCTGAGAAGTATGACTTCAATCAGGGAAGAGGATGACTGCCTCTTCTTCCAGAATTTTTTTATTGACACAGGAACGCTACTGACACTTAAGCCACCTGTGTATGTATGCAGAATATCTAAAGGTAGGGCGTGTATGTATGTGTGTAGAACCACTACAGGCCGTGTACACCTATGAAAATTCTCAAAAAAATAAAACTAACAGGTATACTGATAGGGAAGGGAGTACTGGTATGGAAAACTAGAATCCCTTAAAGACTCAGTAACTTACAGAAACTCGAAAAAGGTAATCAAACCAATTAAAACACCCAAAAACTATCCCCCAAAACCCTTGAGGTTTCCCCAATATGGTCACCAATTCTTCTATAGTGGAAAAACCCCCCTATGGACTACATTAAGGTTCAACATGTAGGCATATCTAACCATCTATAGTCTCTTACTTTTTAACAACTACCCCAAATACACCCCACATTCATGCATAAAACACAAAGTAAAAAGATCCGATAACTCTACCTTAAACTTCGCGTTCGGTGTCGATCCTTTTGCGTTCAATTTCTCCTCGACTACAAGTCTCCTCCCAAGGATGACCTGCATTCATAAAAACACAAACAAAGAACTACGAACATGATTCTTATATATGAATTAGTGGGTTAGATGTCATAATCAAATAATATAAATCAAACATAAAGATTGAACACATCATATTCGGGACAGAAAAAGTATTCCTTTTTATTAATCTCACAAAGTTACTTACAATGAGATCAATGACTACTCCTCGAACCTGTTCCATGCTCCTCTTCACCAATCTCCAACTTCTCTTCCACGTATCTTTATCCTCTTCACCTCTCTCTAGGGAATGGATTAGGCTTGCAATGGAGGAAAAATGCAAGAATAGGGAATTTTGGCTCAAAACTCACAATGTGGCTGCAAATTCTTGGGGCATAAGGGGAAAGTGAAATGGACATAGTTTCACTATTCTTATTCTTATATTTTGAATGATACCCCTACACCTCCTTTTATATGAAAAAAGGAAGGTTATTCAGTTGGGTGACGGGCTATAGGCGATGGGACAATTGGGAAACTACCCACTAGCCCGTAATCTCAATGAATTCCTTGCAACTTTTTAATTTTTACAACTTTTGTGAGTACACACGGGTTGTAGTGGTGCAACTAGCATACATACACGGACAATAATGGTGCAATAAGTGTACATATGCGGGTAGTAATGGTGTAGGGAACACACATCTTCAAAAATATTGTTTTTAAGAAGAGTTTCTCAGTGATGGCTTGACAAAAATAGCAAGAGGGCCTGATGCCAGGTATGAATGTATGGTGAAATTTTGGGTTATAACACTCCCCCACAAGAAGAAGGCACCCCCTTCAATAAAATGCAGCCTCTCTCCAAGAGAATCTCGACCCCCACAAGAAGAGCATGACCCTCTCACAAGAAACTTGGCTTGCATGAAATATCTCAATTCCTCCTCAAGGAAAATCGACTTCCCAAGAAGAATACGACCTCTACAAGAGAACATGGAAGCCCCACCCAAGTGACTCAGTCTCCTCATCAAGGAATTCAGCCTGCATAAACAAGAATGACCTCTAGATCTATATCTCGGCCTCCACAAATGAATTTTCCCTCCACAAAAAATCCCAATATGATGCAATAAGATGAATCATTCCCCTCAACAATGGATTCAAGTGGAAAATCTAAATGATTTCCCCTATTAATAAGCTAGGGTGGAATATTTCACCATCGAAACCAATTCTCAACAAGGGTTTTTCTCTGAAACCATCACAAGCCACACGAGCTCTCTCCCCAAATCGATTTTGCAAAATAATCAATCGTAATGAAAGAGGGTGCCCTCATCTATCTTTTATTCCCCTTTCACCTTTTTTTTCACCCTTTTACCTTTTTGATGACCCTTTTACCTTTTACCTTCACTTAAATGATTAAAGTAATTTTATAAGGTTCACCTTTAATATTTTCCTAAAGTCACTTTAGAACATCTATTTTTACTTAATTACATAATGTCATTTTATAAAAATTACCTTTTTCCACCCAAAATGACATCAAATACTCAATTAATCCCCTTTTCATCGATTATAGCCTAAGGGGAGTCAAATATGATACTAATTCATCTCATAAACTTTGCCTAAGACCATTGATATAAAGAATTGCTAGAATAAGTACTCAAAAATTTAGGCAGAGATTCTATGACAATGATTTCATTGAGACTTTGAATCCCACAACAATATTCCTCTCTACCAACTAAGCTAAGGTATGATAGTTCATGAATAGAGTCTGAATGAGCACTCCATAAATATCTAGTGACACTTCTCATAATCCATCCAACTATTTAAACTACCGATTTCTAGATAGAGAGACAACAATTTTGGAGAAATCATTGTATCATTGAAAGAAATGGCAATAGCAACAACAGGCATGATGCATTCCAAACAAAGTGTAAGGGTTTCATCTGCGGTATTCAAACACCAGGAAGGTTTCCACCTCAATGACGTTGTGGCTCACATGGTTTCTATGACCACCTTAATTGAGAAGTGTAGGAACAATAGATCAGGTATTAACATCTCCATCCTCAAAAGTATCAACTGGAAAAAATACCAATTTTGTCGCCTGACTTTATTTCCTCGCCAAACTAGGGTTCCTCATGGAGAATGATTATTGGTCCATGGTTTCGAGGGTCTTTGGGAAGTTCTTGGGGTTGATGAGGAGATTGGAAACAACCTACTGGATTGATCCCACAACATCACATGAGGATTGGGGGCTTGACAATTATCATTTTTTTTCCTTCGTATTTGGGTCTTCTCAGCTGGTGGACCACAAATAAATGAAGCTCAAGTCTATTCACAATTAGGACATTCGTGACAATTTCTCCAATGAGTATCTCTACTATTCCTTCGTGTCTTTTGTTAATAAAGTGAAGAAGGGTTGTTTGGCAGAGCATTCATCCATGATTGATGATATCAATAATGTGTCTAATTGGGGCAAGGTGAACAGTGGGATGCTGAAGATGTATGAGGCTAAGGTGTTAGAGAAGGTGCCAATCATACATCATTTCTTGTTCTTCATCAAAACCTCATCTGTGGCAGACGAAGGTGGACGGTCCTGATCAGTGAACATGCATCTGAACTGCTGTGATGTATTCAATCATGTTAGGAAACTGGGTGTGTCCAGTTTGTGGCTTCTTGGGATGAGCAGTCTCAAAGTTTTCATATGAAAAACCATAGTGCCTCCTGTTTCTTCCTCACAATGATATCCCATCCTGGACATTGTTTGAAAATAGGGCCGTGTACAGGCTTCCGGTGGTTGTCTAACAAAATCGATGGCCAGGATGCAACAAACCTCCCATCCGAAGAAATTCAACTCTAGGAGAGAATAATATCCATGATGAAATGTTGAAAACATCGTGATGGTTTTCTAATGGATCTGGATGTCCAAGAGAGCGTAGAAGTAGAGGGCCCTTGGGAAATTGATTTTTTTTTTCCTTCGGAACAAGTCACCGGCAGTGCACCCGAAGGGACACATCCACCTGGAAATGAAGCAGCGCATCCCAGATCTGGATGGCCAAGAGAGCGTAGAAGTCACTGACATTCAATCTGAAGAGAACACAGATATGGATGAACAAGAGAGTGTAGAAGTCAATGGCCGTCAACTCGAAGGGAAACATCCACCTAGAAATGAAGCAACGCATCTAACCCTGACGAACCCAAAGAATTAAACCCCCAACGGACCCAAAGAATTGAACCCACGACCTTGTGATAGAGGGATAAAAGTTTGAAAGTGGGGATCTAACCAGGACCCAGAGAATGGGCCAAAATATTGAAAGCGGGGATACAACCAAGACCCAGAGAATTGAAACCACAACCTTGTGACAAAGGGCCAAAATATTGAAAGCGGGGATCCAAACATTTGAGCTATCGGACGGGGATAAGTGAAGTTGTATTCAAGGAGAGATTTGACTAAGATTTTGTACCACTCGCGATCCAAAACAGGCCCACTCATGACTCAAAGAAGCAGTTACATTCCACTTGTGACCCAGAACATGCCCACCCATGACCCATAATAGTGGAAAGGAACATGGAACATGGATATCGATACCCACTTCACAATGACGGGAACAGGGAACATGGGTAGCGATATCCATTGCACAATGACAAAAGATAGATATAGTGACGGGAACATGGTTATCACAGTATGCGAACAACGAGGAAGTTGCAACTGAGTCGAGAAAAATGAGTGAACATCTGTGACGGGAACAGTGCGAGATTTGGAATTTAGTTGTGAGTCCTTTGTCCCCAATAGACAGACAAATATTGTCTTGTTCTATATTTTTGTGTTTTTTTATTGACCCCTATGGAAATGGAAATACATTCAACACACATAAAAAAATGGGCAAGAGGTACCCATTGTTGGTGAAATAAATCATTTAGGTCAAGTGAAAATTGTCTCTTCAAGAAAAGCAGGGAAGTGGGTTTGGGTCAATGCCAAGCAGTTTCGGGGTATTTTAAAATGTAGATTTGCTCGCCTAAAATGGGAGTAGATAAGGAAAAAAATATCCCTCCGAAATAAACTTTTAAACAAGCCTCTTTTGCAAGATTGTAGCAAAAACGGGACTAAAGAAAACAAAGATTATGCCTTGTACAATCCCACATCCACACTTCTCACTTGGTCACCTAACTTGTATCTGCAAGCGTTACTAAATACCAAGAGGAGGTTGGAGGTTTTGGAAGTCAAAGAGCATGAGAGAGACCTTAAAATCCATCTATTGATAGTAGAAAGTCGGGTTTTAGAAGAAAACAATAAAGTTTTAAAAGGTCAAGTGACATTGTTGCAAGAATCTCTTCTGGTAGCAAATGTTGAATGGAAAGGCATAAAAGATGTTGGGAAAATCAGGGAAGATTTCACTGGGGAAATTTGAGAGGTGATGAAATCTAAAACATCCAACGCTGAAGGGAAAATGATTGAACAAGTAGACACCCGAGGAATGAAAGCAAGGGATGAAGAGAAAAAAGATTTTACAAAAAATTTCAGAACTTGGGCACGAGTTATTAGTATTTGTGCTAGTTTGGAAAAAAACAAACGACCATGGGGACATCATGCAAGATATAGAAATAAAAGAAAGACAAGTAAGAACAACAAACATAATTATCAAAGGTGTGAGAGAGTATGGAAAATATGAATGTACTCTCGATCTTGCAAGTGAATTTTTGAAGGACACGTTGCTTTGGAAATGTTGAATTTTCCAAGCATGGAGGGTGGGTAAACCTAGTGGCTAGAGAGCTAGGCCCATAAAATTCATCATGTTAAACATATGAGACAAGAAAATTCTCCTAGGAAAGAATCAACTCTTGAGGGGATATTTCTTTTTTCTAGACGAAGATTTAACTATTAGACAACAAGAGTAAAGAAGAGAAGAGATGTCAAAGGTTAGGGCAATAAGGGATAAAGGAAAAAGGGCATGGATGTTCAAAGGAAAAGTTGTTATTTCATTTTTCGGTCCTCATTATAAAACAAGACAACAAGGTGGTAACCAAGAAGTGACAAAAAAATCATTAGTAGGAAACTATGCAACAAGGTCAGTATGGGAAAATAGCGGTGAAGACTCAACTTTGAGTATTGTAGGCCAAAACAAATAGCAATCAGATTATACCCAGGTTTCCTTAAGACTAGTTTTTTGGAACTGCAGAGGTTATCATTCGAGGCAGGGACCTAGGTTAGGAATTATCATGGAAGATAGAGACATAATTTGTATATTGGAAACACATGAGAATGAAGGGTGCAAGAGACCTATGTTTGAAGGGTATGTGAAGATGTCAGTGTGGACCGAAAAAGGAAATAACAACTTTTCCTTTGAGACTAGTTTTTTGGAATTGCAGAGGTTATCATTCGAGGCGGGGACCCGGGTTAGGACCTATCATGGAAGATAGAGACATAATTTGTATATTGGAAACACATGAGTATGAAGGGTGAAAGAGACCTATGTTTGAAGGGTATGTGAAGATGACAATGTGGAACAAGGCAACTGAGAATGGTAAAGGACATGGGGGTATCATGGTCTTAGTGAGGAAAAAAAAAGGTTGTCTCATTCAATTAGAAAGAGAAGACTCAAATAAACAATTTATTTGGTTTAAAATATCAGAAAATGGTAACACCATCATAATTGCAGCATGTTATTTTTCCCCACAAGTCTCAAAAACTTAAAAATGTAGGGGGCTTGACTACAATGACCCCTTTGCATTCTTAAAAAATGATATTGCAATGTACTCTCAACTAAGTGAAGTCCTTATAGTGGGGGAATTCAATGCTAGGACAACAAGTGAACAAGCTAGTATTATTCATTGTAAGGAAGACTGCAATCCCATTTGGCGTACAAAAGAAAGAAATCATCAGTGGAAAAGAGTTTCAGAGGACAACAAAAGATGAAACCTTTTTGGGGAGAAGTTGCTTACTCTATGAGGGGAATTTGACTTAGTGATTTGTAATGAGTTGGCTAGATGGGTGAATTCTGGTAATTTCACCTGCAATACCTACAATGGAGCAAGTGTAGTAGACTATGCAATTTTCTCGCATAGCTTGTGTGAGAAAATGGAAGAAGTTTTGATTGGTGAACAACTGTGGGAGTTGAAATATGATCATAGACCGATCTATTTAAGTTTCACTTGGGATGAACAACAACAATGTGGGACAAACAATCAGCGCATTCAACAAACTTCTTCAAAGGGAAGAATTCTTTTGACTCAAAAAAACTGTAACACCTTCAAGATAGCGTTAGAGAGACCATTTAACAAGGAGAAAATTACTTCCTAGGGCTTCCATAGTCTTGAGCTAAGAAATTTAATTCAAAGTGCAGTTACAGAATGAAAAAGAGCGAAAAATAGGAAATCTGAAACAAATTGAGTTTCGGTTAATGCTTGGTTTGATGAGGAATGAAAAACAACAAAGAAAACTTTGAAAGAGTCAAGCCAGAAAGAAATAAACATAAAATCCTACAAGAAAATTGTAAGAAATAAAAAATTTGATTTCATGATCTCGAGGAGGGAGGAACTAATATTCTTGGGGAAAAATAACCCCAAGTTGTTTTGGAAGGAACTTCAAATGAGAAATAAACAAACTGAAAATAATATCACATTTTATCAATGGTTCGAGTATGCAAAACAACTTTATGAGAAATATCCTAAAGTTGACCCCCCTCCCTTGGTCAACACTACTACTAAGCTCTTCATCATGCAAGAGATTGAGGTGGGTATCAAAAAGTTGGGTGTTGGAAAAGAAAAATATTTAGTTGAACTACACGTAAAAAATCTAAAATTGGGTTCAAAAAATCTTGCACCTCACATTATGAAAATTTTCAACAACATCATTCAACAAGGATTCCCTAAAGATTGGACAATGAGCCCAGAAATACCGCTTTGCAAGAGTGGGGATGCCAACAATCCCTCCAACTATAGGACCATAATGATAAACCCCTTGTTTGCAAAGTTATTCAGAAGTATGCTAGAAAATAGAATTAACAAGTGGGCGGAAGAAGGAAATAAGCGCGCCAAAGGGAAAGTAGGTTTCAGACCTAAACACTCAATGATTGATCACGGTAAAAATCTAAGGCACATCATTGAAAAAGTGTGGGATAAAAAAGTGGAATCCTTTTGTTACTTTGTTGATTTCAAAAAAGTCTTTGACACAGTCCCTAGATATAAGATTTGGCATAGAATGGAGGAACTTGGGGTTCCTATGCATCTTAGAGAAGTTGTCCATAGGCTATATGAGGAGGTTAAGGTCAAAATCAGAACATTAGCTGGTATCTCTGAAAGTTTTAGGAGCGATATCAGGGTCAAGCAAGGGTTCCCATTGTCCCCTACCCTTTTTGGTTTATACATAGACAAACTTGAAGAGTGGTTAAACTTTCAAGAGGGTGATGTTTCTCTTTTGGGAGAGTTTGTGATAAGGCTTCTTTTGTATGCAGATGACCTTACTATGATTTCTAAATCTTCTCTTGGGCTGCAAGAACACTTAATTTCCATTGAGCACTTTTGTAGTACAGTGGGGATGCAAGTCAATAATAACAAGACGAAAGTGTTAGTTTTGTCTAGCGAAAGAAAGAATAATCAACATAAGTTCTACTTTGAAGGAAACACTCTTGAAGAAGTGGCAGATTACAAATACCTCAGAATTGACTTCAACAAAAATCTAAGTTGGGAAATTTGCAGAAAGAAAAGAATTTTGGGAGGTTGGAAAGCATTCTATGCTTTCCAAAATAGGTGCAGAGAGGTAGATCTATGGGATTAGAAGACTATGCAAACTCTCTTTGGAATTTTAGTGATCCTGATGGTTCTCTATGGTTGTGAAGTGTGGTCCAACAGTACATCTAACTTACAGTGGAAGCAAGTTGAGAAGATTAAAAAATGCTTGATTACAAACAAGTTTAAAATTAAAAGTTCATTCCCTTATGATATTGTTGGCAGCCAACTCGCATTTTTATACTGTCCTTATAAGCTGCCTACACCAGTGTTTTGCAAACGTTGATTTTCATCGCAATCGTTGGAATAAAAAAAAAAAACACTGCTATTTTTGCGCAATTTTCACACCTTCCGTTGTTCTCGTTTTCATGACTGCAAGCGTGAAAACTTTGATTTCGAAGTCACATTTAAATCGTCACTGGTCACTCTTGTCTATGTGTTCATTGCATTTCCAATTTAATTATAGTTGCATAGTTGGCAAGGCTCCAAGATCTTTACTCATTTGGCATTCTTTAATTGTTAATATGACTTCATTTTTATAAGGATGTGATGGTATTCTTATGATCGAGTTTCTGGTACATTGGTGTTTTGATGTTCTATAGTCTTTCATCGATTTCTTTGACACATTGATTTCATAAAAACATATTGACATTGTGGTTAGACCCTTGGTATAATCATTTCATGAAAACACATTTTTGATATGATCGAACCCTTGGTGTTGCTTTCGAATCATTGTTTTGGTTTTAAAACTATGCTAAAGCTATTGCTTGCGCAAATGTTTGGTCAACTTACCATAGTTTTCATTGATTGTTTGAATGGCATGGTTTTTAACATATGCAATAGTGATTTGAATCGCTATATGCGCCGTCGGTTGTACTGTAGGAAATGACTGTTTTGCATGGGCTGAGCTAGCTCCAACACCCTCGCACATTCGGTCATTAATGCCTTCCCTCTATCCCGGGTCACCTTTGATTAGTTTTCGAGTAAGCCTGTGAGCCTTTCGATCCCACGAATGCCCTGTTGAAACCCTTTCCCATTCACTTTGCTTACTGTGTGCCTCCGTACATGGCACCTGTGGTGCGTATATGGTAGCCAAACTCTGTTGCTATTCAATAATGCCCGTAAGGATTTATAAAATGGTGGGTGGCTGGTGTTTATACAGAGGTTCGAGGGTTTCAACCTTTTGGTTGCCCAACAATTCGCCCTCACCTTCGATGGGTGCAGGGCTAAGGTCGGAGAAATACAACTTGAGCTCAATGAGGAATTCGTAAGCTTAGCTACAGGATTGCCAGCTATAGGGAAAAGGTGGTTCAAAAATTCCAAAGTTGACGAGGTGTCGTGGCCTCTCCTTTTCAATTCAAGAAAGATTGTTTCCTATGATAAAGGTATGCCTATCACTACCCTCAAACCCAGGTGGCACGATCTTTCAGCAAACAGTTTGTGACCTGTGAAGGTCGGTATGGCTTGGTATTTTTGTATCACCTCCGGTTATTGATGAATTTCATAGGCTATCCCTTAGATATGTCGCATTATGTTTTGCGAAGTCTATACAAGATGTCTAAAAGATTCAATCGTGAGAAGGTTGATAGCAGCCTTTTCCATCACGGCTTGATCAAAGTTATTATCGTCCACCATTTGAGCCTTCATGGTGATACTTGGCAAGCCTTCCTATCTAGGAACAAATTTTCCACTCCCGAGTCTTTCCAAGTGGAAAAGGCTATGGTTACAGAAACTGTGGTTGGGCCAGCCGTGCCATTTCATATCCTTCTACCCGTTGTCGAACCCTCGGATTGCCCCGACGTGGACCTACCCGATACTACTGTAGACCTGGGTGCTAAAGAAAATATTAAGGCCGTCAAAAGGCATGTGAAGAAGAAAGGTAAGAGTGACACTACTGTCAACAGTAAGGGGAAGAAACATGCTCGATGGATATCGAGATGTGCCAGAAACAAACCCAAGCAAAACGTTGACCAAAAGCCCATAGTGTTGAGCGAGGACTTGGACTCCAAAATTGAATGATTATTGACTAAGGAATACCCCTATTCCCATGGCCTATGCTCTACGAAACCCTATGACTATGCCTCTAACTTACCTCCATGCCTCAAAAACAACCCTAACTACCCGGGAATCAAGCTGCACAATGAAACCCTTGGTGACTTAAACAAAACCTCGCATGCAATATCAAAGCCCGAGCAACCATCATGTATCCAATGTAATGCTTGGATAGAGCGTTATTACACCGACGTTCCCCTTTTGCAATCAAAGATCAAATCATTAGAGGAACGGGTGATAGTGCTGGCGAAGGATAACCACAGGTTACAAGCCAGTGAAAAGAAACAAAAAACCACCAGTTTGATTGTCTTTAGGAATGTTGAAGCAGCAACGACTTTTGTCAATTCAAAATTATCATGACCGAGTTGCCCAGGTATGTGTTTTGACATCGATTTTGCTTTATGAGTTTGCTTGAATTAATATAACGGATTGGAGTTGTTTTCAATTAGCTCTGTTCATTTTAATAGATTCAAAATGGTTATGTTATACTCGGATCACTAAAAACGATTTCATTGTGAATCATGTACAGTAGATTTGTTTTGCTAAAATTAAATATAGCTATGATTTGGTTATGCGATTTTATTGTGCTCAGATTAGTATAAGGGATTGGGTTGTTTGTGATTCTGTTTGGTTTTCTTTGAAACAATTCTGTACGTTTGAATTAATATAGTTGATTTTTTTTTTTTTAGCTCTGTTCGAATAGATTTAAGGAATGATTATGTTTTGTTTCCATTTTAGATTATGATTTCATTCGATCTGTACAGGATATTTATTTGCTCAAATCAAACACAGTTATGATTTGGATTGATACGATTTTATTGTTGTTGGATTGTGTCCGCTCTGAGTTAGTTCAATTTATTTCTTATGGTTTGATCTTGAAATGATTATGTATGCTTGAATTGGCATGATCCTTTACATATGAAATGCATCAATATCAGTGATCAGTTTGACAAATACAACGTGAACTATTGATTGGCAAAACGACTCTGCTAGTTTTAATTTTGAAAAGCGATTCTGTTAAGTTCGGAGTGACATATTTTGTCTCTATCGAATTCGTATGGAAGACTTGGCTAAATCGATTATAGTCTGTTTTGAAATTGGTTCAAGAGATGATTTCTTTGCTTCCCCAACTGTCAATCGATTCTGTATGTTTCGAATTGGTAATAAAAGTTGTTTGACAAATCCCACATATCATGTTATCAATTGATTAATTCGATTACGATTTCATTTGTTTCAATTTGCATACAAGTTTGGTTCGGTGTGGCATGAATGATTCACTCTGTTTGGAATTAGTAATTAAAGATTTGGTTGAATAAGTCGAATATAATTCTGTTAAGTTTTGGATTGATTTTAAAATAATTCTATGCTCAAATTAGACCAGCTACAGAATCGCAAGATTCTGTAGCTAGTCTTAAAAATTAGATTTTTGTCAATTTTATCAGTAAAACATTATCTAAACTTCTGTATTCTTATCTACTTACAGGTACCTATGAATTTCATAGACAAATTGGACATGCTGTAGCAATTTAGATATAATTTTCAGTTGCTAGTCATAGGCAAAAAATAGGGACTTGGGAGATTATTCCCAGATTTTTTTTAAACTTCTTTGACAATTCCCACAAGGATGTTTTACCTTGTGGGAGGTCTTTAAATACTTGTCATTTTTTTGTAACGAATCACCATCATCATCACTATTAGGAGAACCAGACCATGGATTTATAATAATACAGACTGGGATGAAAGTTGATGTCTTGTAACAACTTTCACTTTCAATATATCAAACTTTTGTTTCAAGTTTTCTCCATATCAGTTTGCAATTAATTATCGACTACTTTAGCTATTGTAATTCGTTGCAGATTGATGTGATTTGGTTTATATGTTTTCCATATCTGATCTCTCTTATTTAAAAAATACAACTATTACTCTATTTCAATTTAATGAATACAGGTTTATCTTTTTCGTTAATTGAATTGTTTCGTACAAATTTTACACAAGGATTTATCTGACTACGATAATTTGTAAATTATAAGATTGTTGTAATTTTTTATGTCTTGTTTGTCCTGTCATTTATATTTGAAGAGCAAAACTTCTTTTTGTTTACGAGAATCTTGTGGAGAATCTGGTGCGGGTTTCCTCCCTCCGAACAGCTAAATCAACCATTACATACAGGACAAACCTGAAGCGTTACTTCAGGTCAGTTTGCTATTTGTTATTTAATAGTTAGTTTATTACTTTTATTTAAGTAGTTTAGATAGATATATATAGCTTAGATTTATAGTTAGAATTATTATTTTAGTTGCTTATCTTAGATAGTTTTTATTTAATTTCTTTCTCATAAAATTATAAAAATCAAAAAACAATAGTTTCGCTGTCTTAGGACAGTTTACAAAATGATTTTTTCAGGTTTTCATTTAAATCTGCAATTTGTAAATATTGTATATTTGTAATTGGATATGATTATGTTGATAATTGAACATTTAATTTTATAGAATTATAGTTTTATGATTTAGGTAATAGATTGTATACATGTAGTTTAGATTTTTTTATTAGCTTGTTTTAATTATTGTTTTCATTTAGATTAGTTCCTTAGTGTAGTTTTTATTCATTTTCCTAGGACTTAGATTGGCCAATGGAGCTGCTAAACCCGTTAGGGTGGTTCATCCCAAATGGATTGGGTTATTTAGAAAACCCCGTACCGGATCCACTCTTCCAGTTGGCGAGTGTTCATTTTCGCCCGTAAACAAATGGCGCTAGAAGGAGGGCCTGAAATTTATTAATGGCACGAGGTGGTCGCAAGAATCCTCCACCACCTAATCGGTCACCTATAGTGACAAGAAGTCATTCGAACGAAAATATCCCCCCTCAAACAACAACCACATCAAGCAATGATCCACGGATCACAGTTGAGTCAGCAACCCCAAATCCTACAGGTGGTGACATACAAGAGATTGTCTGCCAATCTCTCATAAGAACACATAGTGCCTTAGCCCGTTTGAGGCAACCAAATCGACCTTTGGACCAACCTTTAGATTTCTCTGATATCAGGGAACAACTCGGAGGCACTAACCTCACTGTGAACCCTACATATCCAATCCTCACTCATGCAACAGGAGGATATGGAATACCTCCCTCACCACCTCCATCATCCCCTTCTTCTTCTGGAGAAGACTCCTATGACGAAGGCAGTTCCCCTTCGCAGCCTTCCACACCGACTACACCAATGGACAACCAGAACAATCCTTCCAGACCTTAGCTCAACCAGGATGCGGTAGCCGTACCTGGAGATCAACATCCCTTACCCAAACATCCGGAGAAGTGGCTTCCCAAGTTTGACCCTGACTCTAAACAGATTGTAGAAGATCACATTAAAAAGTTTATGTTAGCCATTAGACTTCGCAATGTCGAGCATGAAGACATAGTCTGTAGGTTGTTCCCCTATACTTTCGAGGGAAATGCATCTACTTGGTACTTTTCCCAGCAATCCCATACCATCATGTCTTGGGAAAAGTTTGAGTCATGCTTTTTGGAAAAATTTGGAGACGATAAGTCACCGGAAGTCCTCGTTATGGAGCTTTGTAGCTTAAGAATGAACCCAAAAGAGAAAATTAAAGACTTTAATCAAAGATTATTAACACTTAAGAACCGAATCCCTACGGATTCCATGCCTGCCGAGAATCTTATCATAGCATACTATACTAAATCTCTACATCAAAGTATAGCCATTTGGGTTAAACGATCTAAGAAAGCCACATTGTTAGAAGCCTTCGAAGAGGCCAGCCAGATCAAAAAATACATACTCAGTCTAAAAGACACTACTAGCAATGAAACAAAGACTAGTTCTTCTTCCAAAAAGAAGATCAAAATCCTCCCTAGACCTGCTCAAAGTAAAGCACAACCTGAAAGCTCTAATTTAGAAAACTTAACTAAAGTTGTTCAAAAAATGTCAAATCAAGTTATAGATTTGAAAAGGATGGCCGAAGAAGATTCTTTGAGAAAAGGGCCTTACAAACCCCCGTTCAGGAAGCCTTTTCTCACCAACCGACCTAATCCGAATACTGAGGGCCTTAATCTAGAAAGTCTCCAATACGCCCTTCAAACAATTCTAGAAGCCCAGGATAACTTGATGCCTCCTGAGATTCCTGAGGAGGTTGTTGAACAAGAGACAGTTCAAGACGAAGAGTCTTCCCCAAAAAATTTGGGACACTTCTCGGATAGCATCTTCCAAGCTAACTTCGAGACAGTCCATCCCTACAATACTAGGAGTAAGACAACAAACAAACCTTCTTCTGAGAACACTATGACTTTGCCTCCAAAGAAATCTAAACCAACTGAGACTAAACAGAGTCATGTAAACCCCAACTTAGATTATGATTTAGTTGAAGATCTTAAAAAGTTAAGGGCTAACATTTTCGTTTATGAGTTGTTAAAATTTCCATTTTCGTTACAAAAGATGTTACAGAATATCGCAGAGAATGGAAAAAATGGTAATTCAAGCAATAACAAGGTTGTTCATAACAAAATTCCTCAAATAATTCTACTAAGAACAATCCCGACCCTCATGATAAAGGAAGCCTTCCTGTAAATAATGTAAATGATCTAGATAAAGTAGCTTTAGAAACTGCGAGTAAAAAACCACAAACTACCACCCTTAGTACTCGCAGAAATGTACCTCCATTTTTGTTAACTTTCGAAATCTTTAATAGAGACGTGCACAATTGTATGGTAGGATCTGGAGTGTCATCCAATGTGATGCCATGGTCTTTATGTCAGAAGATTAATGCTGAGGTTGAACCATCCACTTTAAAAATCATCCAACTTGATCGAACCAGTGTTAAAGTTGTAGACGAATTAAGGAATGTGCTTATAAGATTATCATCTAACCCCAAGGTTCATCAAGTCATTAATATTATTGTTGTGGATATTCCAGAAGTGTATGGTCTATTTTTAAGCAGGGACTGGTCGGAGTAGCTACACGGCTATTTCGCGACAGATTGGTCTCACCTATGGCTTCCAGAGAATGGCAAGCCCAACAAAATCAAGGTAAATCGTGAATGCTACCTTAAGTTCATGGTCACATATTTAAATGATCCCAACGAACCGTTTACACCCTATGTCGATTCACGCAAAGTACAAGGGATGGATACCTTTTTCAGAAATTTCATGGTCGAGGCTTCAGCTATCACCAATCCAGAACAACAGTCCGAGATTGTAGCATATGTGCAACCAACAGCTTCTACACAATGGTCTCATACACCCGATAAAAATCAAATTTGGTCTCTTTATTTTGATGGGTCAAAGTCCAAAGAAGGAGATGGTGCGGGCTGCATTATTATCGATCCGGCAGGTAACAAAACATTGATTGCATGTAGGTTAGAATTTGAATGTACTAATAACACAACAGAATATGAGGCTTTACTGCAGGGCCTCAGAAAAGCTTTAGATATGAACATTCAAAATTTGACCATCTTTGGTGACTCCAAAATCGTAGTTAGACAGGTAAGAGATTATATCCACTGTCTGTCTTCGCATCTTAAAAGCTACCAATCCAAGGTATGGAATTTAATGAATAAATTTTCTGCTTTCAATATAAATTCTATTCCTATATTGAATAACTCTGAAGCTGATCTATTAGCTAACATAGCTTCTAAACTCTTTCCCACAGAAGGCTTGTCCCCAGACGCATTATCCGTCAAACTGTTGTTCAGGCCATCCGTTCCTGACAACATCACGAATTGGAGAGTCTTCGATGACGATCAACAAATTATTAGCTTCCTGCATATGGAAGAAACTTTTCAAGGCGCGGTGATAGACGAATGCACTCACAACGATAATTTGTGTGATTTCACAGTAATACCAGATCCGAGAACTCCTGAATCTTCATCGGACATGGTAAATTCGATCCCTAAATCTGTAGTTAGATTAGAGAAGTTTTACGATCTTCAAGATAAATTCAAAAAATCGGTCAACTGTAAAACCAATAGTTCCTCGTTATCATATGAAAAAGTAAACTTAGGAACTAATGACAATCCACAGTGCATTAATTTAGGGGTAGGGTGTTCTGAACAAGAAAAAGATGCATTTATTAAATTGTTTAAAGAATTTAAAAATGTTTTTGCATGGACGTATGATGACCTTAAAACTTTCGACCCCAACATCATACAACACGTCATTCCTATGAAACCCCAAACCTTACCCTTTCAATAGAAATTAAGAAAAATGCACCCTAAGCTCTAACCGACCGTCAAAAAAGAATTAAATAAACTCCTGAATGCTAAGATAATTTTCCCTGTTAGGCACACTCAATGGGTTTCTAACCTTGTCCCTGTCTGGAAGAAAAGTGGGGAAATTTGACTTTGCGTCGATTTCCGAAACCTTAATAGAGCGTCTGATAAAGATAACTATCTTGTCCCACCCATGGAACAGATCCTTCAACATGTATCTGGTTCTGAGAGGCTATCTTTATTGGATGGTTTCTCAGGGTACAACCAAGTCCTGATGTCTCCTCCAGACCAACTTAAAACTACCTTCCGCACTCCATGGGGCACCTACACTTATTGAAAAATTCCCTTTGGATTGATTAATGTCAGCGCAACTTTCCAGAGAGCGATGGACATCGCTTTCTGAGGCTTAATCAATCGGTTAAATGTAGTTTCCTTAGATGATTTTACTGTATTTTCAAAAAACAAAACCGATCATCTAGCTCATTTAAGAGATGTTCTACAACGATGTCGTAAATACGACATCTCCTTGAATCCTAAAAAATCCATCTTTGCAGTAGAACAAAGTAAACTCTTAGGATTTATTGTGTCAAGCAAAGGGATGATTATCGACCCCGAAAGGACTCAATTCATCTCGAAACTCCCCCCTCCTACATCCAAAAAGTCTATGCAGTCTTTCTTAGGCTAGATAAACTTCGTGAGGAGATTCGTCCCCAACTTCTCCAAAATGGTCAGACCTTTACATAATTTAATTAAGAAAGATGCACAATATCATTGGGTGCCCAAATAAAATCAAGCTTTTAATGCAATAAAAAAGGCCATAATAGACGCTCCTTCTCTCCTGAGCCCCGACTTTTCGCAAGATTTCACACTCTATACATTTTCCTCTGACCGCTCTTACGTTGCCGTCCTAACTCAAAAGAACACTGAAAAAAATGAAGTACCCATTGCCTTTATGAGCTCTGCTTTCAAAGGTGCGGAACTTAATTACCCAGCGGTAGATCAGTAAGCCTACGCTATTTTCAAAGAAGTCAAGAACTTCGGATCTTATCTTTTGAAATCTAGGACAAAATTTATTGTCCCTTACCCAACCGTTAGGAACCTGTTAGTACAGAAAGAACTAGGTGAAAAGAGGGTGAACTGGGTTACTTCTTTACAGGAGTACGACATAGAAATTACCCTAGATCAGATAGTGAGAGGCCAAGGGTTATGCAAGTTAGTTGTTGATTCAACAGCGGGACAACAAGAAGAGAACGATATGTCAAACCTAGAACAACACGATCAAAATGTAATATGTTGTGCACAAAACTCTGTCAGTCCCTGGTACGACAATATAAAATTCTGTCTTGAACATGGGTCAACCCCCCATCACCTGGATCCCACTAAAAGAAGAGCGTTGAGATTAAATTTTTCCTCCTTTCATTTGGTTAATGGTATTCTATTTCGTCAAAATTTTGATGGCGTACTGATGCGCTGTCTTGAGAAAGACGAAGCAAAAAAAGTCTTACTAGAGTTGCATGCAGGAGAAGCTGGTGGGCATTTTGGTGGTGACACCACTGCCCATGAAGTTTTGAGAGCCGGTTATTACTGGCCCAGACTTTTTAGAGACGCCCATGCCTTGTGTCACAAGTGTATTATTTGTCAAAAAACATCAGGGCGGTTACAGAAACAATCCTTTCCTTTGCATCCCGTGTCAGTAGATTCTCCTTTTCAGCAGCAGGGCCTTGATATCATAGGTCCAATCAATCCGCCATCCTCACAGCAACATTAGTTTATCATAACAGCCACAGATTACTTCACCAGGTGGTCTAAAGATATCGCATTAAGGACTATAAATACCAGTCAGGTAATTGACTTTCTAAATTTGAATATTATCACTCGTTTTGGTATCCCTAACTGTTTAGTATTCGATAATGCTTCTTATTTTTCGTCTCTTGACATGAGCGAGTTCGCTTTAGAAAAAGGAATTAAATTGAAGTATTCTTCTAGCTATTACCCCCAGGGCAATGGATTGGCATAATCAACAAATAAGAACCTGATTAAAATTATCAAGAGAACGGTATCTGAGAATCACAAAAACTGGCATAATGCACTGTTAAACGCGATTTGGGCTGACAGGGTAACACCAAAAAATGTTGTAGGTAACTCCCCCTTTTTCTCAGGGAAGATTCCGTTGGGGAAATTTGAGATGTGATGAAATCTAAAACATCCAACGCTGAAGGGAAAACGATTGAACAAGTAGACACCCGAGGAATGAAAGCAAGGGATGAAGAGAAAAAAAGATTTTACAAAAAATTTCAAAACTTGGGCAAAAGTTATTAGTATTTTTGCTAGTTTGGAAAAAAAAATAAACGACCATGGGGACATCATTCAAGATATAGAAATCAAAGAAAGACAAATAAGAAAAACAAACATAATTATCAAAGGTGTGAGAGAGTATGGAAAAGATGAATGTACTCTCGATCTTGCAAGTGAATTTTTGAAGGACACGTTGCTTTGGAAATGTTGAATTTTCCAAGCATGGAGGGTGGGTAAACCTAGTGGCTAGAGAGCTAGGCCCATGAAATTCATCATGTTAAACATATGAAACAAGCAAAATCTCCTAGGAAAGAATCAACTCCTAAGGGGATCTTTCTTTTTTCTAGATGAAGATTTAACTATTAGACAACAAGAGTAAAGAAGAGAAGAGATGTCAAAGGTTAGGGAAACAAGGGATAAGGGAAAAAGGGCATGGATGTTCAAAGGAAAAGTTGTTATTTCCTTTTCCGGTCCTCATTCTAAAACAAGACAACAAGGTGGTAACCAAGAAGCGACAACAAATTCATTAGCAGGAAACTATGCAACAAGGTCAGTATGGGAAAATAGCGGTGAAGACTCAACTTTGAGTCTTGTAGGCCAAAACAAATAGCAATCAGATTATACCCAGGTTTCCTTAAGACTAGTTTTTTGGAACTGTAGAGGTTATCATTCGAGGCAGGGACCTGGGTGAGGACCTATCGTGGAAGATAGAGACATAATTTGTATATTGGAAACACGTGAGAATGAAGGGTGCAAGAGACCTATGTTTGAAGGGTATGTGAAGATGACAGTGTGGAACAAGGAAACTGATAATGGTAAAGGACATGGGGGTATCATGGTCTTAGTGAGGAAAAAAAAAGGTTGTCTCATTCAATTACAAAGAGAAGACTCAAATAAACAATTTATTTGGTTTAAAATATCAGAAAATGGTAACACCATCATAATTGCAGCATGTTATTTTTCCCCACAAGTCTCAAAAACTTAAAAAAGTAGGGGGCTTGACTACAATGACCCCTATGCATCCTTAAAAAATGATATTGCAACGTACTCTCAACTAAGTGAATTCCTTATAGTGGGGGAATTCAATGCTAGGACAACAAGTGAACAAGCTAGTATTCTTCGTTGTAAGGAAGACTGCAATCCCATTTGGCGCACAAAAGAAAGAAATCATCAGTGGAAAAGAGTTTCGAGGACAACAAATGATGCAACCTTTTTGGGGAGAAGTTGCTTACTCTATGAGGGGAATTTGACTTAGTGATTTGTAATGAGTTGGCTAGATGGGTGAATTCTGGTAATTTCACCTGCAATACCTACAATGGAGCAAGTGTAGTAGACTATGCAATTTGCTCGCATAGCTTGTGTGAGAAAATGGAAGACGTTTTGATTGGTGAACAACCATGGGAGTTGAAATATGATCATAGACCGATCTATTTAAGTTTCACTTGGGATGAACAACAACAACGTGGGACAAACAATCAGCTCATTCAACAACCTTCTTCAAAGGGAAGAATTCTTTTGACTCAAAAAAACTGTAACACCTTCAAGATAGCATTAGAGAGACCGTTTAACAAGGAGAAAATTACTTCCTAGGGCTTCCATAGTCTTGAGCTAACAAATTTAATTCAAAGTACACTTACAGAATGAAAAAGAGCGAAAAATAGGAAATATGAAACAAACTGAGTTTCGGTTAATGCTTGGTTTGATGAGGAATGAAAAACAACAAAGAAAACTTTGAAAGAGTCAAGCCAGAAAGAAATAAACATAAAAGCCTACAAGAAAATTGTAAGAAATAAAAAAATTGATTTCATGATCTCAAGGAGGGAGGAACTAATATTCTTGGGGAAAAATAACCTCAAGTTATTTTGGAAGGAACTTCAAACGAGAAATAAACAAACTGAAAATAATATCACATTTTATCAATGGTTCGAGTATGAAAAACAACTTTATGAGAAAGATCCTAAGGTTGACCCCCCTCCCTTGGTCAACACTACTACTAAGCTCTTCATCATGCAAGAGATTGAGGTGGGTATCAAAAAGCTGGGTGTTGGAAAGGAAAAATATTTAGTTGAACTACAAGTAGAATATCTAAAATGGGGTTCAAAAACTCTTTCACCTCACATTATGAAAATTTTCAACAACATCATTCAACAGGGATTCCCTATAGATTGGACAACGAGCCTAGCAATACCGCTTTTCAAGAATGGGGATGCCAACAATCCCTCCAACTATAGGACCATAATGATAAACCCCTTGTTTGAAAAGTTATTCAGAAGTATGCTAGAAAATAGAATTAACAAGTGGGAGGAAGAAGGAAATAAGCGTGCCAAAGGGAAAGTAGGTTTCAGACCTAAACACTCAATGATTGATCACGGTATAAAACTAAGGCACATCATTGAAAAAGTGTGGGATAAAAAAGTGGAAGCCTTTTGTTACTTTGTTGATTTCAAAAAAGTCTTTGACACAGTCCCTAGATATAATCTTTGGCATAGAATGGAGGAACTTGGGGTTCCTATGCATCTTAGAGAAGTTGTCCATAGGCTATATGAGGAGGTTAAGGTCAAAATCAGAACATTAGCTGGTATCTCCGAAAGTTTTAGGAGAGATATCGGGGTCAAGCAAGGGTGCCCATTGTCCCCTACCCTTTTTGTTTTATACATAGACAAACTTGAAGAGTGGTTAAACTTTTAGGAGGGTGATGTTGCTCTTTTGGGAGAGTTTGTGATAAGGCTTCTTTTGTATGCAGATGACCTTATTATGATTTCTAAATATTCTCTTGGGCTGCAAGAACACTTAATTTCCATTGAGCACTTTTGTAGTACAGTGCGGATGCGAGTCAATACTAAGAAGACGAAAGTGTTAGTTTTGTCTAGCGAAAGAAAGCATAATCAACATAAGTTCTACTTTTAAGGAAACACTCTTGAAGAAGTGGCAGATTACAAATACCTCGGAATTGACTTCAACAAAAATCTAAGTTGGGAAATTTGCAGAAAGAAAAGAACTTTGGGAGGTTGGAAAGCATTCTATGCTTTCCAAAATAGGTGCAGAGAGGTAGAGCTATGGGATTAGAAGACTATGCAAACTCTCTTTGGAATTTTAGTGATCCTGATGGTTCTCTATGGTTGTGAAGTGTGGTCCAACAATACATCTAACTTACAGTGGAAGCAAATTGAAAAGATTAAAAAATGCTTGATTACAATCAAGTTTAAAATTAAAAGTTCAGTCCCTTATGATATTGTTGGCAGCCAACTCGCATTTTTATACTGTCCTTATAAGCTGCCTACACCAGTGTTTTGTGAACCTTGATTTTCATCGCAATCTTTGGAATAAAAAAAAAAAAAAACTGCCATTTTTGCGCAATTTGCAGACCTTCCGTTGTTCTCATTTTCACAACTACAAGCGGGAAAACTTTGATTTCGAAGTCACATTTAAATCGTCACTGGTCACTCTTGTCTATGTGTTCATTGCGTTTCCAATTTAATTATAGTTGCACAATTGGCAAGGCTCCAAGATCTTTACTCGTTTGGTATTCTTTAATTGTTAATATGACTTCGTTTTTATAAGGCTGTGATGGTATTCTTATGATCAATTTTTTGGTACATTGGTGTTTTTGATGTTCTATTGTTTTGACACATTGATTTCATAAAAACATATTGACATTGTGGTTAGAGCCTTGGTATAATCATTTCATGAAAACACATTTTTGATATGATCGAACCCTTGGTGTTTCTTTCAAATCATTGTTTTGGTTTTAAAATTATGCTAAAGCTATTGCTTGCGCAAATGTTTGGTCGACTTACCATAGTTTTCATTGATTGTTTGAATGACATGGTTTTAACATATGCAATAGTGATTTGAATCGCTATATGCACCGTCGGTTGTACTGTGGGAAATTATTGTTTTGCATGGTCTGAGCTAGCTCCACCACCCTCTCACATTCGGTCATTAATGCCTTCCCTCTATCCCAAGTCACCTCTGATTAGTTTTTGGGTAAGCCTGTGAGCCTTTCGATCCCGCAAATGCCCTGTTGAAACCCTTGCCCATTCACTCTTCTTACTGTGTGCCTCCGTCCATGGCACCTGTGGTGCGTATATGGTAGCCAAACTCTGTTTCTATTCAATAATGTCCATAAGGATTTAGAAAATGGTGGTTGGCTGGTGTTTATACAGAGGTTCGAGGGTTTCAACCTTTCGGTTGCCCAACAATTCGCCCTCACCTTCGATGGGTGCAGGGCTAAGGTTGGAGACATACAACTTGAGCTCAATGAGGAATTCGTAATCTTAGCTACAGGATTGCCAACTACAGGGAAAAGGTGGATCAAAAATTCCAAAGTTGACGGGGTGCCGTGGCCTCTCCTTTTCACTTCAAGAAAGATTGTTTTGTTAAGCCCTAATATTGGCTCATTACCACTTAATTGGGGCATATTAGATTAGTAATGTTATTTTATTTATGTCGGCTTTAGGCCATTAGTTGTAATTTAGATTAGTAATGTTATTTTATTTATGTCGGCTTTAGGTCATTAA
>SNQJ01S0068950.1:8598-39690 GCA_010110895.2 Picea sitchensis
CTGCTCTGCTACATGCTATTCTGTTATTCTTCTCTTACTTTTGTCTGTTCGATGACTGTTAGTCATCTCTGAGTGTTTTTTCTCATCCTCTGCATTGTTTCATTTTACCCTCCTTACAGTTCATCTCATTGTTTTGGTTAGAACTTCCAACCTTCCACAGTCATTGTGTTTATGTTTTATCCTATACCTCCTATTCAGTTACACCTTGAATCTCCAAGAAAACACATCAGCAACTGAATCGCCAACCATCCAAGAATCATGATTCAGTTCTTCTAACTGAATTGTAGCTGATCGATTACCTATGAGCTGAAACAGTAACCCTTCCATCAAGTTTCCAATTAACCAGCACTGTTGGATTAAATCTACAGGATTTCGCGTTTATCTCATATTCCCACTAGCTGTGACCGAGCGCTAAACAGAATTTGAATTTCATGAATTCACATCTTGGCATTCCTATGATGAAGGGTCTCGAGACTCCAAGTCACGATCACCGAGACTCCGAGATGGAGCTTAGCACCGCTAGTTTCTTTCCCTCACGTGACCACCGGCGGTGACCACAGGTTGCGCCAAAAGGCACTTCGTATTTCGTGAACTTATGAACTTCATCAAGCCTGGTCAACGATCGAGATCTCCAATGATCTAATGGTCCAGATCTCATTGCGATCTCGCATATCACAATTCCTGTGATGAAGGATCTTGATACTCCAAGTCGCGATCGTCGAGACTCTGAGATGGAGCTTAACACTGCTAGTTTCTTCCTCCATCTTCCACAGATGTAACCACTTGCTGTGAACACAACCTTATTCGAAAATGCATTTCACACTTTCACGTCTTGGGAATTTTGTGATGAGTCCTCTCAACTCTCCATGTCATGAACTCCAAAATAGAGCTTGTCTTCTCTAGCTCTTCTCTCCATATCTCGACAATGTGACCACGAGATATGACCACTCGCCAATCAAATGATCACTTCACTCCTTTGACTTTCCATTCAGAGAAATGATGATATTTCACCATATGTCCCTCTTGGATCAACGGTCAAGATCTTATCGCGATTTTACAACTTCAAAGTCCTTTGTCATGCCTGATCAATGGTCCACGATCTCGATGATTCGACGGTCCAAATCTTTTCATGATCTCGCATATCGCGAGTTCCCACACCATGCTCCGTTGACTCCTCCAATGTGCAAGTCAGAAAAATTCCAATCACTTGCCATGTGTCCTATGACTTCAACGGTCAGGATTGTTATCGCGATTTTGCATATCGCGAGTTCGAACCTCTTTCTTTTGGATTTCTCGATCTACAAAACTCCAAAATGAAACCTTTGTCATGCTTTGACTGTTTTCCTCCTTCTGATCTTACACTGTTGATCTTTCCATTATCGCTACGCTACTGATCGTGCTGATCTTCGCCATCAATGACAAACATGCATACTCTGCCTCTGTCTAAAAACATGCCAAAATACTTACATAAATCAAAAGTTGGCTCTATAATTTACTTAAAAGACACATGCAATCCATCCATAACATGTCATTTATTAATTGGAATGTGAACATGGAATTGATAGGGTTAATGGGAAATATGGAGGGCTTGTATTTAGAGAAAAATGATATCATGGAGGGGAAGGAATATGCAAATATTGTTCAAACAATTAATAAAACAATCAACTGTGTATCTAAACATATCCAGAACATCAATCCTCAACCCTTTCCATATCAACCTCCTTTCATTTCCACATAGACTCCTCTTCAAAACACATATCACAAAACATGGAATGAATAAGTGAAATTGGGATCGTGAAGGGGTGTATTTAGCAAAAAATGATATCATGGAGGGGGAACTCTTACATATACTGTTCAAATGATATATCAAGCATACCATCTCTGATGTAAAATTACAATCAAAATATCTTAGTGTTTAAGAATTTAAAGTTTAAACCATACTATGTTTCCAAAACAACAACCCAAAACTAGTGCTTATTTCACAAAACTGCTCACTTTCCTTAGAAACTGTATTACACAGTTACCAATTTAATATGCCCAAGATTTTGAAAAATAACCATAATAACAATAATGCCTGTATATAACAAAGTTGAAAATGAACAACAGCATAATCGCCACAAGAAATACAACAACAGTCTTGAAGTGGACAGGCTACAGCCATAATATCAACATCAACAAAGTTCTTAAAACCCACAGTGTCTTGTGAAGTGCCCCAAAAAAAATCTTTGTATATAACCATAATTCAATCGTACCACAATTCACCAAAATTCTCCATCCTATTTCATTATGGTTCATATACTTTATTCGAGCATCATACAACTTATACACAGGTTCTTTTCGTTATTACAATAAAACATGGCAAGTTTATATTTTAACAATAATTCGCAACATTGTTATTGACTTCATGAGCTTCATATGGGCAGACTGTAACTTCAAGCGAAATAAGTGAATCCAACACTTCCTCCATACTTTCATAGCAAGCATCCAATCAAAACTTGTGCCCAAACAAAAGAGAACAAACAATGCTTTCATCAAATTCTAAGTGAGAAGCGCCTTCATAATAATTCATAAGGTTTAATACGCAACAGTGACAATAAGTGGCCAAAGAAAGTGGGAAAACACCCTGGGGTTTTGGCCAAAACAAAGCACGAAATTTTTATTCCCACACAGTGTTCCACATTAATACTCACAGAGTCAGGTTATGGTGTAGGCATATTAGCCACGAAGACCATCATTCTTAACATATAGGTGGGGTGTTCACAAAAACCCGTAGGTAAGAGGCGAAGAGAACCCATTCTAAAACAGGAAAGAAAACCTAAAACAAAGAACCAGACACAAGGCAAGCTCGGGAGCTTACCCAACCACAATATTTTTCATAGCAAAGTTGTGAACATCTACACACAGTAAAATCCACCCACGACTCTTTTAATGCCAATGGTCTCAAAACAACCAACACAAGAAACCAAGATTTGAAAATAACCTATACACAGTCTGAATTCATCATAACAGCTTTGGAAATACACATACCGTGAGAAAACAAGAGCCAACTATTGATTTAAAGATCAGAGAGAATGTTCATGGATGGAAAAGCAATAAAACCCCATACCTATGTGAAAAATTGCTTAAGGAGATATGACCAAGGTGTATACCTCCTCCACGACCAAGTAAAGCAGAGCAGCAACAGCCAACAGAGAAAAATGAAATAATGACTAGGGTGGAGGGCTCGAGGTGAGTATGAGTGACGTTCATTTATTTCACATCGCTTCTCCCTTCACATTTTCATTCATGGCTAGTACGAGCAGACCCACTATTCAACTCATCAACCATTAATATTCAAAATAACTTAATGCATGTCTATTATACCATAGTTTTCCAATATTCCAATTTTGCAAATGTGCCAACCCTTTCCACTATTCCCATTTCACATATGACAACTTGCTAGGGATACAACCAATCTTGCAATTAAACCAATGCACGCAACAATTGTAGCAAGGGTCGAGCTGATCATCCATATAAACCATATACAATATCAAAATTAAAACTGGAGTGTAAATCCTTTATCCATTTAAAAGAAACATAAGCATACTTTGCGAGAGATAATCAAGACAACATCATTCCTTGTTTTAATCACTTTTTCCACAACATCTTATCATAAGCATTTTAACCACGATTTGAAGAAAATGAGTTGTAGAGATTGTGTCACAAGTAAGGCATAGGAAAATGAAATATAAGTGTTGCGTCTTCATCATATTCACCTAAGTCGCACAAGGGGTCCCACCTATTAGTATATTATTAGATATAATTAAATAATAAGTCGTTTTCAATCATTTGCAAGCAGGTACCCTATTTTGCTCTTTTTAGTGTCAACACAAGGTAGTTATTCCAACGATGTCGACTAGTGCACCAGGTAAATAATTACATTGTAGAGGATTTTTTTAATATTATTGAACTACTTCAATGATATTTAAAAATTGGCCATATAAATTTAATATTTTTTTTTTGTAGGAGATGCCCCCTCATAGTGGTCTACACACCATGAGTACAAGACCAAGTGTGCTCTGCGTGAGAGGACTCAAGAACAATCCGTTGTTGAAGAGCCCCCAGAAAGCGAAGACGTGGGTGTTGATGATTTAATTAAGAACTGGAAAGCACATAAGAGGCCTAAAAGAATGATGATGTATAATATTATTATAAGACAGATCGATGTACATATAGATAGTAAACTTGGAATATTTTTTGGATGATAAACCTCATTTATAAAAACTATTTTTTTATGACATATTCCTTTGAATGACTTCTTGCATACTTTTTGTTGCATTTCCTTTGAATGAGTTATTGCATACTTTCTTGTACTTATGTTAGTAAAATATGAAATATAGACAATTAGTAAAATATGGATAGAGAGATCAAAGAAATCTAATTCTATTAATTTGTAGTATTTATGTTCAAAGCAAAAGGAAATTAAACAAATTTGTACTTATTTTATCTTAGCTTTCTTTCTTAGCTTTACAATCACTTTTTATCAATTTTTAATATTTTTAATTCATATTTTCTAGTAGAATATAGATTGGGTATTGGGGAATTGAGAGTGATTTGAGGGGGGGAGGGGGAATAGGAGATTCCACCTTCACGTGGTTGGCCTAGTTTAGTAGATAATAATTTATTGGATTTGTTTAATCTTGGAGCAAACCTCCCTCGATCCAATGGAGAAACATCATAGTCAATGTTGACTTCGTTGTTGCTCCTTCAAATCAAGGGAGGTTTGCTCCAAGATTAGACGGATCCAATTAATTATTCTCAAAACCAAGAGGAGATTCTTCAGGAGTTCTATTTAGTTATATATCTATCACATTTTAAGTTTGTTCTCATCAAGTAAATCCATGTTTGAATCTAGGATGATGAGGGGCTAGTCCAAAAAGAATGCTTATAAGGTTCTTGGAAACACTATCAAGGTATGTTATAACATTCTCATAAAAATGCATCTTAGAGTAAATAATGCTACCAATATTAGTTGTATTCATTTTATAGATATTTATGGAGGTTGAATGATTTGGAATTGCAGGTATTAGACAAACATAATGATGGATGAGATTCAATTAGGGGAGGTATGTTATCCAAATCATTTTAATGGCTATTTAATTTGAATATGTTTCAAGTACCTTGAATGGGACCTCATATGTCATAAATTTATTATTTATTGAGCGTTTTAATATTTTATACATTTGAATTCTTTCTTACGTTGATAGGTTGACACCCAATATAAATTATAAGACATGGAAAAAATCACCAAGGATTGGGAAACAAAATCAAAGGGTTACACAAAGAAGTTAGAAGAAATATTTTGGTGTAGATCTTGGAGGTAACACATTGTCGTTCGTGTTTTTGTTGATCTACAAGCCTTCCTTTGTTTGTTTGTTGATCTAGATCCTTCATTGTGTGTTACCAAATGGTTTAAAAAATAACTCTTTCTTTGTAGTTATAGTTTTTATTTCAAAGACCACCATGGTTAAAGAAAAACCTAGTTATGTTGCAATAATAAGTTGTTAGTCTAGGGCTTGTACGCTATTTTTGTTGTGGATATATGATTCTTAAATTTTTTATTATTATTAGGACAAACATAAAAATTCCAAGCCTTAGAAAAGACTATAATTAAGGCCTTAGATAGACATGTGTGATGGTTATGTTTTTATTTTGATGTTCCAAAGAAGCATAGGAATTTAAATATAGGAGTGTTTTAGGACATAATTCATGTATATTTTTGTTTTTTAATTATTTCCTAGGGAATAGGACCATGATCCCTCATATTTGAGGTTTTTATTTGTCTTGAATTCTTCCCAATGTGGACCATGCATAATTTCCTTAATCATTTCTAGTTCTCTTCGAACCTCTTCTTCCTCTCCCTTGGGATCATTAGATACTCAATAATTCCCTAAGCCATTAATATACTACCAAAATATTTCCTAATCAATCCTCAACATATGACTAAAGTTGGGAATGGAAATAACTCTTGAAATTTGTTAAAAACAATGCCTAGAAAAGGCCATCGTTTGCTAGTTGAAATATTCCCTAAGTGACAATCACAAAAATTCCATTTGTATCATGAAAATGTGTGCCCAATATGGTGAAAATGAATCCTCATTCCCCAATTCTACTATATGATTTTCATTCCATATTTCTATCTTGGATTAGATTGAGATATACGTCTTTACTCCTAGAAAATTTCACAAAGGTTGATATCCTTTTGGAAACTACTGCTAGAGTGATGGATTTTTTTCCTTGGTCGTAGTCCTTGTATGGACCATATGTGTGGCCTTTGTATTCCCTCCATAAACCCTTTGACTAGCTAAAAAAATGGGACAAATACATATCCCTACTATTGTGCTCAAACCCTCTCCCTGCAATTGTTGAAGAACAACCTCTAGGCCCTAACTCGGCCTATGGACCGACTCACTCTTTAATAGTATTTCTTAGTTACTGCGCCCTGACCACTCTAGATCACTCACTGCAACCTACAACTGTAATCCAGTTAACATGCTCTAAAAATTGATGACTTGTGCCCATTGGCTTTGAGTTCGTTATCCAATAATTGCATTCATAAAACTGAAGGAAATTAAATCACATATGGTCATGGTTTTGATTTCATGTATTATGTATTGATCATCCTTGACATTGCACTTAACATTTACATGTCTTGAATCCTTACTTTGTTGTTTCTAAATCAAAGGTATATCTATTGTTGACATATGATCTCATCAATGTGGATGTATCTTTATAATGACGAAGTCTTCATGATGATCACATGGACATGGTGAATGAATGATATAATCCTTTAATCTCATGGTTATATCTCATGCTCTTAATTTAAGTCTTGTGGTGAAATTCTACCTTAAGTGCCATTCATATATGATTCACATGGGAATGAAAATATTCTAGCATTTACATGATTCCATGATTGATGTTTCTTTGAGCTATTGAAATTGAGCAAGTTCAATTTATGTCTATTTTCCAAGCATAATCACATTTTATGAATAAGCACACTTGTCTAAGTAATTCACTATCCAATGCTTGTTCAAGTCTATTGGTTTGGAAAACTATTCACATGATTTACACATGTGTTACACCTTGAGAATGAGTAGTAATAAACTACTAAGTTGAGTTAGAGAATTCCCCTCCTTACTCAAAGACCTAACTTCACTTGTAGGGATTCCCCCTTTGACTAGGATACCCTTTCCTATAGTCTAAATAGTGGGGAAAATCCACCGAGGTGACAATGGGTGGCTTATCTCAGAGTTGCCTCTAGGATTTCTCATTGGGGTTAAGACTTTTCCCTCTCGGAAAGATTTTGAGCTATAAAAATCCATTTACTAAGAAATCAAGAGCCTCTTGTTCCTTGTTTTTCGTATTCCAATAGTGGATTTGATAATTACTAAGTTTCTAATATCCACAATGGTTGTCCACAAAGGAGTTTCCTACCTGCAACATTCCAAAGATATTGTGTATTCAAGGAGGTCACAGGGCCCTCCCATGAAGAGATTTTGGGCCAAGTGTTGCAACTTTGATCTTCTCGTGTGACTTCACAGGTTTAAATTCATTTCATTTGTTATCTTACAATAAAATGTTGTTTCCCCTAATTTTCTTCTCAAATGGTGAATTATGCATCCAATTGATGTTCAATTTGCTAATTTTATTATGTTTAGGTGAAAATGACAGGTTTATTATGATTTCTTAACATCTTTGTTTGGAATTAGTCTTCACAACAAGCTAATAATGTGTTCCAGTACCTGTGTAACTCAAAACACTAACTCCACCTTGAAACCCACACTAAGACATACTTGTTGACTTTGATGTAAAGAGTCATGTTTGATGTTAAACTCCTCTTTCCGTCAACTTGCATGGACATTTTTGGGCAACTATATCTAGATGTCCAACTTCAAATCAAAGCCTACATTGAAAGGTTGTATTCTCATACTCCAAAACTTTTCTATATAATTTCCTATATTTAGGATTACCCCTTATGAGGCCAATTAGTTCAAATATATGGAATATTTGAGTCTTGTGCATGCTAAAGTGGTATTTGTGTGCATCTTTTCATGATCAAATTTTGGAAACCAAGGCTTAAGAAAGAGTTATTATCTACAACAAAACCAAGGGAATCTTTCTAAGATGTGCTTCTTTGCTTCGTGGTGATTGAAATATCTGATGAAAAAAACCTAGCACGAAAACTTATGATGAAATAATGAGGACAATCACAAGCTGACTAAAGAATATCAAATATGCTAATGGGTATTTCCCTTGTGTCCCTCAAGGAATCCAAGACACTCTTTGATTTTATGCTCAACTCTAGGATTTTCTCTGATTTATCTACCAAAAAACTACCTTTGCTTGGCAAGTACTCATATATTTTGAGGGTGGTGTTGGCCCTTGACCAAGTTTTGAAGAATACTTGATCATATTTGACCGTTTTGGGGACTGCGACAGCTTGCCAAAGATGGAGCGCAACGCTAAGCAGAAATTAGGGAAGCAAGACCTATTTTTGGGTCCCTTTTAGGGTTTTGGGTTGATGTAAAGGGAAAGGGATGTTGGCCCATGGGTTTACCCACTCTTAGGCCCATTTTGTAATCTATAAATAGATACTTAGGCAATGTAAGTAGAGGATAATAGTACATCTATGTGATGTATAGCTAAAGGCTTAGTGCTAGTAGTTGGATCTATGTGATTGGATGTATATTGCAAGTTCTATGTGCATGATTGTAAGGAGATTGAAAAGCTAAGTGCAAGTTGTTGTAGTTTTGTGTTGAAGTGAAAGGAAGAAGGATCTAGCAAGCTGCGCAGATCTTCTATCCTGTGCGAAGTAAGGGTCACTAAAGCTTTGTGTTGTAACTGCAATCTAAGTGCAAGTTGGTGTAGTTTTGTGCTGAAGTGCAAGGAATAAGGATCTAGCAAGCTGTGCAAATCTTTTGTCCTGTTCGAAGTAAGGGTCACTGAAGCTCTGTGTTGTAACCGCTTGACCGAGATAATATAAAGAAGAATACTTTGTAAATGTAGCCCCAGGGTGTGGGTGAACCATAGTAACTTTTTGTATTGTGTTCTGTGCTTCGACCTAATGTGTTTATCTCCTTCTTGGATAAGTGCTTGTTGTGATTATATAGATCTAGTTATGCTCTATGCTTATGTTATATGAATGAATGTTAGATCTAATATATAAGATTCTTAGTGCTTGATATGTTGAATCTAATCTATATTTATGTGGCTAAGTACTGAATCATCTTTAGTCTAAGTATTCACTGCGATGCTTTGTGTTATCTGTGAAGTACCATAAGGGTTAAATATTGATGAATGATCTATGCTAAGTGCCCTGTAAAATATATAATCACAGATCGGTGTCCCAACTAAGGTTGCAGACATCTGATTCTTGCAACCACCCTTGCCTCTACCTCGAGTGAGACTTCATCTGCTTCACAGGTGTTGCTGAAAGGGTCGGTAGTTAGGGTTTTGTTGGTGTGCTCGTGAGCATTGAACCCTAGGTCTACCCCTGTGCCAAAAAATGGGTCTGTTGCTGGGACCTGTAACTATGATTGCTAGGAGCTAAAGAAGAAAAAGATTTGTGCGAAATAAGCTCTATGCATAGATCTATTGCCCTAGTGCGTAGTATTCTACTTGACCTACGAAGCTTTTTGTCGAGAAAGAAAGGTCAGATCTGAAGGAAAGAGGTCAGATCTGCAAGAAAGAGGTTGATACTGAAGAAAAGAAGTGAGATATGAAAACTTTATGCTCTAAGAAAGGTAAAAATAGAAATTTTCGCAGAAAATAGGTAAGATCTGTAAGCTCTAGCCTCTAGTAAAGGTAAGAATAGTTCAAGTTTTAGATCTGAAATCTTTGTGCTCTATAAAGGTAAGATAAGTGGATTTTTTTTGTTTCTGAAGCATGAATTTAGGTACCTTGATAGATTTTGTCCTAGCTTGAAAACTAGAGCATTGTTAGATAAAAGAAATTTTGATAAGAATAGGTCTGATAAGAATAGTGAAAGATATGTTATACCTATGCATAGAAATAATTTTTGGACTAACCAATGGATGCAAGATCCTAGAAAGAAATTTTTGCAGGCTAGCCATCATGATCCTAGAACGCAGTACAAGAAGAGTTGGGGATCATGGACGAGAAAGAGAGGATTAACTCTTTGTTACAATTGTAGAAGACCGAGACATCTTGCTAAGGAATGCCCTGGGAGAAACCCTAGCTGCCTCTGTTGTAAAGCTATGGACCATGAAGTATTGGATTGCCCTAGAATGATTGCTAGACTTGAAAAAATGAATATGGAACAAGCAAAATCTGAAGGAGATCAAGAGACTAAAATTATGGAATAACCCCAGAAAGAATCAGAGATCATGTTACTGAAAATAAAAGAAACCCTAGATGATCATAAGGATGTCAGTTTGTCAGAGATCTTCAAAGAAAAGGAGAAAATTGAAGTAAGAATAGGAGACTTCGACATTGACTGTGCTCTAGATGAGGGAACACCGATGAACATTATGACAAAAATCACTTGGGAAACCCTAGGAAGGCCTGCTCTAGTCCTTTCACTAGGAACCATCGAATTATTTAAGGAAAAATGGTAACCCTATGTGGCAGAATTACCCAGATAGTTATGAGTACCCATGGAACTTCGACAGAGGAAGAGTTTGAAGTCATTATATTTATTGAGGACCATGCCCCATTTCCAGATTTGTTAGGAAAGATCTCGATTGAAAAAGACCAAATCTGGAGAAAAGAAGAAAAGGAAGCCCTAGAACAGAAGAAGCAAGAACTCATGGAATTTATGACTAGAAGGATCACCTACTTGATGGAGGAACAAGAGAATAGATCTCAGTTGTTAAACACCATGGACCTGGATGTTGAAGCTATAAGAGTGTTAGAGGAACCACAGAAGACTGAAATACCTAATCCATGTGATGAAGGAGTATTACCCTTAGATCTGAAGAAAGAACCTAAGTAGCGCGAAGTGACTATGTCGAGAGAAGATAAGACTCAGAATGGAAAAAGGATGACTGTGACTAAGTTCACTGGGAAAAAGGCTAGGAAGCTAAGTAAGAAGAGGACCAAAATCAGAAAGTTATAGAAGACTCCATAGGAAACTTCGCAGAAGGAAAAATCACAATAATTGAGCTTCACCGAGATATCAGAACAACGACATCTGGCACTTCACCATGGCATAGTAATATAGTCGTTGGACCGATATAATTTGATGTAAGCACAGAAATCACTTCTAGAACAACAGAATGAGGCAGAATGGGAAAATATTTCCCTGAAAGTGAAGTGGGACGAGGAAAAGGCACAGTTTCTAACCGAGAAACTTGAAGTACAGGAAAGGTTCACAAGGCACTGCACTCTATGACGATCATAGAAGTGAAGATGGAAGATCGTCTCCCACAGCAGGTGACCCAACTGGAAGAAGTAATACAAAAAATACAACAATGAATCACAGATCTAGAGCTCCGCACCATGCTTGAGACCCCCCAAGAAATAAGAGATCTAAGAGAGGCCACTGCTCGAAGCGCAGTTGGCCGATTAAAAACCTTTGCCTTGGAATGCAAGCAGTTGAGCGCTAGAAGCACCCAGACTTATGAAACCCTCACAGAGAATCCATAATTGCAGACATTGGAGGCACAACTCCAAGAATCAAAGTAGCATGCAGACACGCTATAGATGTAGATAAAGACTTTGACCCCAGTCGAAAGAATGAAGAGGTTCGCAGAAGAATGCACATCCCAACAACAGGTACATACGCTGCAAAGTAAAGTGATGGAAGTCTCCCAATGACTTCATCCAATCCAAGAAAAGGCATGCCAACTCTTCACTGAACTTGAAATCCAGGGAGATGAACTCGAACAGGTTGTCATCACTGCAGAACAACACTTGGAAGGACCACTCAATGACATAGTGATCTAGGAATTTACTGAGCAAGAGGTTGTCGCACTGCAGCAGGTCGAAGCAGCTCGAGACAAGATCGAGGCATTCAAGGTGGAATTGATCAAACCTGAGTGACTTGGGATGAGTCACAAGTGAGTGTTGGGGGCATGTTGGCCCTTGACCAAGTTTTGAATAATACTTGGTCATATTTGACCGTTTTTGGGACTGTGACAGCTTGCCAAAGATGGAGTGCAACGTGAAGAGGAAATTAGGGAAGAAAGACCTATTTTTGGGTCCCTTTTAGGGTTTTGGTTTGATGTAAAGGGAAAGGGATGTCGGTTCATGGGTTTACCCACGCTTAGGCCCATTTTGTAATCTATAAATAGATACTTAGGCAATGTAAGTAGAGAATAGTAGTACATCTATGTGATGTATAGCTAAAGGCTTAGTGCTAGTAGATGGATCTATGTGATTGGATGTATATTGCAAGTGCTCTGTGCATGATTGTAAGGAGATTGAAAAGCTAAGTGCAAGTTGTTGTAGTTTTTTGTTGAAGTGCAAAGAAGAAAGATCTAGCAAGTTGCGCAGATCTTCTGTCCTGTGCGAAGTAAGGGTCATTGAAGCTCTATGTTGTAACTGCTTGACCGAGATAATATAAAGAAGAAGACTTTATGGATGTAGCCCCAGGGTGGGGGTGAAACACGGTAACTTTGTGTATTGTTCTTTGTACTTCAACCTAATCTGTTTATCTCCTTCTTGGCTAAGTGCTTGTTGTGATTAGATAGATCTAGTTATGCTTTGTGCTTATGGTATATGAATGAATGTTAGATCTGATATATAAGATGATTAGTGCTTGATCTATTGAATCTAATCTATATTTATGTGGCTACATATTGAATCATATTTAGTCTAAGTATTCACTGCGATGCAATGTGTTATCTGCGAAGTACCATAAGGGTTAAATATTGATGAATGATCTATGCTAAGTGCCATGTAAAAGATATAATCACAGATCGTTGTCCCAGCTAAGGTTGTAGACATCTGAGTTCTGCAACCACCCCTGCCTTTACCTCGGGTGAGACTTCATTTGCTTCGCAGGTGTTTCTGAAAGGGCCGGTAGTTAGGGTTTTTTTGGTGCGCTCTTGAGCGTTGAACCCTGGGTCTGCCCCTGTGCCAACAGGTGGGAAGATCCTTCACACTACTTGACCATGTCACTAAATGATTGTGGTTGTGTTGATAAAGGGATTGAAGAGTTTTGTTCTTAGCATAACCTTGATACATAACCATAAGAGAACCCATAAGAGATTCCATGTACGGCCCCAACCACTGCAACTACATTGTTAAATACTAAAGATAATTTTGAGTTGCTAGCACTTTAAATTCTGTTATTGCAACTATGAAAAGACTAAGGTGGTTGGGATACCATTTTCCATCAAGGAAAATGCTAGGATTTTTTACATCACACTGAAATAGACAAGACTTGTGTGAATTGTCCCTTTCTATGCAATCATATCTTTCTTTAAATCCACAATAATATACATTGGAAAAACCTGATTTTCTCTTGTATGTGTTCACCTAATAAATTGAAGTATTTTTATGGGCACCATCACCATCCAAAAAAGGTGTGGTTTAAGCTGACGCCAAAAAAACTTCATCACACTGGAAACCAAAGATCACATGATCTATAGTTGATCACACAAATCCAAATTTCCTTATCCAAACTCAACCAAATTGTGTTTTGTAATAGTCCTCTAGAGAATAGTATTCTAAGTGCATAAACCATAGTGACTCATGGTTTCAACAAGTCGGTCACTTAGTGCAAGTCAAAGAGGTATCTTTCTCTTCATCCCCAGACTATAGAAATGGCCATTGTAACAACTATAATTCAATAAAACTAATCTATTGATGGAAAAAGTGGGCTTTAAAGAGGATTTGAATTTAAATTTCTTGGTGTTGAACATTGTTTCAGAGTAAGTGACCCAAAAACCATCAATCCATATTAATCCCTAATTTGGCACTTAATTATCTTCAAAACATTGTGGGTTGCAATCAAAGGAGAATATTAATAGGATATATCAGCGGTACTAGAAAACCAATCCATCTCCCAATTCACAAAATGAACAATATTGGCATGAACTATTATCACAAATTTAAGCACATCCGCAAACTACCAAAGATACTCTAGTGATATGTTGCAGATGTGACCATTGGAGTTGGTAAAACACAATTGCTTTGATCATGTAAACATAAATATAAAATATTCTCCCAAATGATTAAATCTTCACAATGTACAAATACCAATAACTAACCTAAAGAATTTTTTGCAAAGCATTAGTACAAATTGGCATGCACTAGAATTACCCAAACTAAGAGTGGAGAGGAACCTTAGACATTATTAGTGTGATTCAATTGGAAACAGGGATGCATGGAATTATATATTCCAATTAAAGTTTAAAAATGAGTTAGATCCCTTTCACAAGCATATAAAGAAGTACAGAAGGATAAGAGCCCACATGTTGACTAAAATTCATAAAGGTGAATGAATTATAGTTGGGGGTTTCACTCATTATGGTTGGAAACAGTAATAGTTCAAGAATAAGTGTTAAGTGGTTTAGAAAAAAATTAATGGTTCATGCAACAGAGTTGAGAGGATAAGCATCATGCAATATTAACTGGAATTCAGTGTCAAGGGATAAACATTTATATTTATTTTTTAAAATACTTACAGTTTGTCGGTATTCCAACGGCCCTTTTGTCTCACTCGTGATGCACTAATACAATTCTGGTGTCAAACTCTCAATTCCCTTCTGACGATTCAAAACGTCATCGATATGGAAAATTCGTCAATGAATAGTTTCGAGAGTCATCATTACGACAACATCTTTTGTCGTAGTTTAAGGTCTAAAAAGATTTATGGTGTCGTCGAAATAGTTTAGGTCGTCTCTATTGCAATGAATTTTTTTGTCATAGTGGAGACAACACATAAACCACACATTGTCGTCGGAAGTAAGAGCACATGAAAATATACGTCGGAAGTGCGACGACAATTTTCGTCACTATAAAATTGAGCCTTGGATGACACATGTCTATAAGAAACATCGAAAGTGCGACACAAGAATATTTATCAAAAGTGAGACAACACCAGAAACAACATTTGGAGGGGCCAATGTTGGTCATGATCCTGACAACATCATGTAGGAATTACATCAAAAGGGTCGTCGGAAAATGACCCAAATTTAAGAGTGATCCTTTTTCCAAGTCCATTTAATGCCATTAATTGATTAAGGTACAAGACAACTGGGTACTCCCTATGGGGTAACATATAGCTTGGGGGAAAGTACCACACGTGTAACTTGAAGGGAGAGGTACACAGAGTTCGATGGGGGTAAATTCTAGCTTGTAATGCACTTGTATATATCCCTCAACAAGTGGGACATTTGTGTGTGTGTGTGTGTGTGTGTGTGTGTGTGTGTGTGTGTGTGTGTGTGCACGCGTGCTTTTGCAGGTCTTTGAATTTTTAGGAGAAACATTTCATTATTCTCAATACCTCTTTGGGCGAGCATACAGAAGGTTATGATTTGGATTTTATCTTTTTCCATCTACATTCCCTCTAGGCCTTCAGTACCTTCTTCCCATGAAATGAGGGACAATCCCTTCTTGGGTCAATACACCTAAAAATCACAAAATATAAGGAGGCGAGGGGATGAAATGTGGAAAGTGGTAAGTATGATCAGGAATGACACAATGAATTTTCAAAGGGACCTCCCAATAGAAAACCCATCCCTAAGGGTGACCACTTACTAGGGTGAAATGTCAACCACCAAGGTGAAATAGGGTAAAGAGAATAACTTCCAAGGAGACGTTACATAATCAAGAGAATATTTAAATGCAACACACTCAAATGCCTCAAATATTGAAATGACACTCACCATAATACCTAGCTTGTACCTCATGGAGAAAGACCCAATGTCTTCTGAAAGAAAGCTGATGTGGCAGATAGCATCATGATGAATCTAAGATCTGTGGTGGTGAGGCGGGCCTTTGTCTGTGAAAGTGGACATTTTCATCCATCTCTCTCTTCGTACTCCATGTTTGCAACGTGAGGGTCTCAAGACATCATCACCTTAGGTATCCCTAAGAAATGGGGATAAAATATGGCTCCTACTTGGGGACATGTATTCACCGTAGAGTGCATGAGAACCTAAGCATCTCTTGGTATGACTTGTTCCTACACTGAAACATAAAACTGTAAAACCTAGAGTGGCTCTACTCACCCTTTGTCCATATAATCAAAATTTCAAAATTGACAACTAATCTAGAAAATATTTTTTTTGTATTTTTCATATATATGATGAAAGAGAAACATGTAAATCAATAATGCAAGTAGAGAAAAATGAAAATCAAATATGAAATGCAGCTAAACTAATATTAGCAATCAAGATGCAAATTCAAGAAAGAAAGAAGACCTACCTACTTACCTGGGGCCCTAGGGCCCTGAATATTAGGTCCTTAAATGTCAGGTGAAGTTGTACAACTAGTGCAACCAGTTCATCATCTCATCAAGGTATCTCCCAATGTGCTTAATCATATAGTAAAACAAAGATAAGTCAAGCATAAAACAGTCATAAGCATAAGTCATCATGTAATTAATCATAGAAAGCAACTCATGGACATGGGTGGGAGGGTGATCTGAAATCGAGGTGACACTGATACCAAACTTGACTTGGTTCTAGGCCACTTAATGAAGCTCAGATTTTCAATTAAAGATCTATTGAACTTGATTTCATCAAAGGTGTAAAGATGTGCTTATGAAGGCTTGAATCCAACTTTAATATTAACTTTTTGAATGTGTTATTAATCCCATATATCATAGCTTAATGAATTTAATGAACATGATAGGGTAAATAACATGCATAAGAAAACATGAGACAAGATATCACTATTTTTTTAACGAAGTTCACCAGAACTTTATGGCTACATCTCTAGATCACTTGGAATATGAATTGCTTTATTATGCCTTCCTTTGAAAGGGTTGAAATATTCGCAAAAAAAATGGCACGTGCTCCAAGGCTCTCACATAAGTGACATTTATTTAGACACCAAAAGGACTACATTCTCCCCAATGGAGGGGGATCAAATCTCCCAATGAAGGGGCTTACAAACCATAATCATGATTGCTTTATTATCTGATCCTCCAATAGCACTCCAAAATAGCCTCCACATTTGGCCTCCAAAATCTCTCCCAATAAAGAGTTTAAATAGTTTCCTTAGTCTCCATAATCAAATGAGATAAGATCCACAAATTTAGGATATAATAACCACTCAAGGAAAAAAGTGAGAAAACTAATAACCACTCAAGGAAAAAAATGAGAAAGCTTCTCAACCAACCTTAACTTCCATTCAGACTAGGAAACCACTTGTAATAAAGTGAGGAAGATTCCAAACCAACTCTTGAGACCCTTAACTCCCTCCTTAAGATTAGGAAACTAATTTCCCCTTAAAATTAGGAAACTAATTTGTGGGTTGGATTCTCAAAACTAATTTCTCTTTTTACAATTAAATGAATAATACGTGAGATTCTAAAACTCACTTCAAGCATTAATCATTTTTCCAATGTGCATGACTAATACATGATTTTCTCATACTCATTTTAAGTATTAATCATTTTTATAATTTAATTCATTCATTCATGAGCATTAATTATTCTTTTCCACCTATTATAAAAAAAATTAATGATTTGTCCCATGGTGTGCAAAGTAGGAATTTTCCATGTGGAGATCCTCCTAGATCATACCTCCCCACAAAAAGCACTTTTGGTCCTCCAAAAGTATAGAAAGGAACTGTAACTTGAATATATTCAACCAACTTCTAGGAAGAGTCTTACACTCCACGTTGCACTTCCCCACTCTTTGATATGCATAACAAATGTTTTTGAAAGGCCACACCCTTATTCTCCTTCACCTTTGTACTTCAGAATGATGATGCCGATGCCAACATTTGCACCAATGAAAATGTGCAGTTGATTCCATGATATGCATAACAAATGTCTCTAAAAGACCGCACCCTTCTTCTCCTTCACCTTTGTACTTATGAATGAGGATTTAGATGCCAACACTTGCACCAATGCAAATATGTAGCTAATAATATATGATCACAATTTTTCAAATTTCAAAGCAATACCATACTTGTCATGTGTTTATGAAACACTTATGGACAAGTTTACAATGATTTCCAAAACATGCCTAGGAAAAACAATGCATCTCACTCAACAGTGGCTACAAGACCCATTACAATGTTTCCAAAACAGGCCTAGGAAAGACAATGTCTCTCACTAAACAGTGGCTACAAGACCCATTACAATGTTTCCAACAAGGCTTACAAGGTTTAGGCATAGAACAAAATGTCTCTCACTCTCATCATCACTTTCAAGAGTGGCTAATTACAACCTTTTACATCATTACATTAAGGAAAATAACCCCAAATGTGCACTAGTGGGAAACTCTATGGTTTTTATACCCCCATTACTAACATGTGCAACATAATAAATAAGGCATAAAATGGACTCTCTCACATACAGTGGAAAAGGTCCCCTTTGAATCTACTGCTCATATTCAAGTATACTCATCATCATTGTACTTGTCTCACAATTCTGACACTAACGACTATAAACATGAGTACTTTCTGATGAACTGTCAAAAATGGCCTCTTACCACACCATCTCGGTTTACGTGCAAGGCTCAAATAACGAATTTTGTGCAATAATTCATATCTTACTTCCCTGATGCAACACTCAAAGATCACTAGAATCTGCAACATACATTCATCCTTTTTCAATTTCCAAAAAGAGGCAAAAACCATAAATGCATAAAACTTACATTGGTTTTTATGCCAAGGCGCTCAATCGACTACTCAAATAATTGCATACACAACACCAGTAGGTCCGTCTCATTATTCTGCAACTTTTGACTATAAACGCGACTTGTTCTGGAAGGTGCAACTCTTCCTCGAAAAACATGTCATGCATTAATGACAAAAGTGGGCTTATGCCATGATCCCAAAAATTCGTTGTTCAAATCCAAATTATGGCTACACCAGTGGATTTGTGGTGAAAAAATGTTTAAAAATGTCTATACTTTCGTACAATTCTATCACTATCACTTCTAGACCCCTTGTCCTGAAATGTGTGCCAAAGCATCAATGGAAAACTTGGGCTTCTATCATGACCCCTTAGATATACTACCCAGATCACAAAACAAACTGCATCAGTGGATTCATGGTGAAAAATCATGCAAAAATGATTTTACTTTCATCTAATTCCATCATTGTGACTTATGTAGCCCCATGGGATCTCTACCTCGATTTGTGTGCCACATAGTCATTAATTGCAATAATAAATACTCTTGCACCTCGAAATGTGTTCCATTACTTGGGAAAATTTAGGCTACCACGTGGCAACCTATGATTGTCCCATGTGTCACCCACACAATCAACACCTAATCGATGTACAGTCAGTGCCATGTCATTGTACGACCTTCCATGTCACTAGCCTACGTCAGTGCCACGTCACTGTACGGCCTGCCATGTCAGTGCCTAGTCAGCATGCCATTTAATGATGGCATCATCCACCATACTTCCTATTCAGCCACCATGGCATACTGAAGTCATCATCCATACTGCCATGTTGGTGATCAGTCAGCATGCCATGTCATGATGGCATCATCCGTCATATTGCCCAGTCAACCACCACATCATACTGATGTCATCATATGTACTACCACATCAGTGCCTAGTTAGCATGCCACATCATGTTGATTTCATCATCCATACTACCATGTCAATGCTTAATCAACATGCCATGTCATGATGATGTCATCATACATACTACCACATCAGTGCCTAGTCAATATGCCATGTCATGTTGATGTCATATTTTGTACTGCCAACTATACTTTCCATGTCATCTGCTGCATCAACATCCGTACTACCACGTCAATGCCCAAGCAACATGCCACATCATGTTGATGTCATCTTATGTACTGCCAACTATACCTGCCATGTCAGTGGTTGTGTCGACATCCATACTGCCATGTAGCATCTATACGACTACCACGTGGCACATTTTTACTGGTCCATTTGGACCCTTAAAAATGTCAAAAACAGGTGACACGTGGAAGCTTGTGGTGTTGCCACATCATCCTATTGATGTCAGTAGTACATGTGTCACTCTATTGTGCTGCCAACTTAGCATGTAATTGACATCAACACTGTAGGGACTTCGCCAATTTTTCCTTTTTTATGAAAACTTCAAATGGCCATATCTTGTGCATCGGGACTCTATTTGATGAGTTGTTTTCATCGTTGGACATATCTCGTCGATATCTTTGACTTGATGTTTTTTTCATTGAATTTTTGGCACTTTTATTTTTGAGATATTTTGGAGCCCCATGGCTCATTTAGGCTACCCATTTCCTATTTGTTCGAATTAATATTCCTTCTTTGCGCTGCACTCTCTGCTTGGATTTTTTGGTTGATTTATTCAAGCTTGTTAATGTTTTTCTGTATTATCTTCGTCTTACGTCCCTATCAATCTCCCACTCATTACCACTTGATTTGAAATTGGGGTGACACTAATACCAAACTTGACTTGGTTCTAGGCCACTTAATTAAGTTCATATTTACAATTTTACAATTGCGGATTATTTAAATTGATTGCATCAAAGGTGTAAATATGCTCTTATGAAGGCTTGAATGCAACTTGAATATTAACTTTTTGAATGAGATATTAATCTCATATATCATCACCTAATTCGACAATAGACATGATGGCGAAATAACATGCATAAAGAAGAGCATGAGACAAGAGATATCAGGAGTTGTTAATGGGAGTTCACGGAAATTTACGTACATCTCAAATATTCTTGGATACAAATCCTTGATTATCCTTCCTTTGAAGGGCTTAAATCTTCTCACAAAATGTGGCACATGCTCGAGCTCTCACATAAGTGGCATTTCTTCAAACACCAAAAGGACTACATTCTTCCCAATGGAGGGGGCTCAACTCTCCCAATGAAGGGCTTACAAAACATAAGCATGGTTCTTGATTCTCTCAAGAGCTCTCAAAGAGCATCCACATATATGACTTCAAATATCTCCCAATAAAAGGTTCAAAAGGTTTCCTTGGTCTCCATAATCCAAGGGAAATAGAATCCCACAAATTTAGGATCTAATAACCATGGGACAAAAGTGATAAAACCAACCAACCACTCGAGGACAAATATGAGAAAGCTTCTCAACCAACCTTAACTTCCCTTGAGACTACGAAACCACTTGCAATAAAGCGAGGAAGAGTCCAAAACAACTCATGAGACCCTTAACTTACTCCTTAAGACTAGGAAACCAATTCCCTTAAAAATTAGGAACTGTCTGAGTTGGATTCTCAAGACTAATTTCCCTTTTTATAGTGTAGTAGAATAATGCATGATATTCTCAAACTCACTTCAATCATTAATAATTTTTTCAACGTGCATGACTAATACATGAGTTTCTCATACTCATTTTTTTTTTTTTTTTTTTTTTTTATTAAATTAAAATATTAATTTAGGATTAAAATGTTCTCCCTCTAAACATAATACTTTTATCAAACTTTTTAATGATTTAACCCATGGTGTGAAAAGTAGGAATTTTCCATGTGGAGATTGTTGGGTATGTGTTATATTCTTTTCCTTATGTGTGTGTGGTAGCACATCGGATCCCGACAAGCTGTGTCTATGACCGGTTTTTCTATTTTTAGCGGTTTTGTAAATTAATCCCAGTTAAGGAGTTAGGGTTTTTATTTACTGAATACCTAAAACAATCCCAGATTAAGGGATTAGGGTTTTGGTATCTACGGAATACCTAAAAACATTGTATATATTGTATGGTGAATGGTGAAATTCGATATAATGAATATAAGAAAGGTTTTCCCGGTTGAGGGTTTCCGGTATAAAATCTTTGTGCACTCTGTGAATGAGCCATTGATTAAATTATGTTTTGCTTAAGAATATATATGCATTACTTTACTTCACAGGTTTAAAACTTACAGAGATCCTCCTAGATCAGAGGGAAAAAAATTTGTTGGAGAGAATGGCCACAAGCTTGATCAATCCATCTCTGAATCAGGCTACCACATATAAATGACAGTGCGTCTTCATCTTCTCTTAGATTATTATTTCTCCATGAAGGATGAGAAAAGAGAAGAGATCCCAAGAAAACCATATGATTCACCAGAGAAGAGGAAACAGGATAAGGGACAACCTCATGTCTTAAGAAGGACTCTTTTCCCACATCCAAAACATGTTGCTTCTTCATCTGTAAATCCTTCTGAAGGGCCCCAAGATGAAAACACTGCTACTATGTGGTATGAGTCTTTGACTGCTCTGGAATGGCCACATAATGGTATCCATCTAAATCTAGGGGAAAAGGTGGCTAAAAGTTTTCACATAACAAATCTGTATCCCAAAAAGGATATGCATCACAAATCCCAAAGGATGACTGAAGATCACCCTGAGTATGTTGCGAAAATTCATCCTTGAATGAATGGAACAAATATATAACCATATCATCATCAGGATTCCAAAAATTTGAATCATATATGCATGGAAACCAGTCCTCTGAAGATGACAACTCAAACTCTTTTGATTGAGAGCTACCTTCAACGTCGTAAATAGGATCTCCATCCAAAATTATGCAACCCACACCCCATCTACATCTCCCAACATGTATGAAATCATCAATATGTTGATCAACCATGTCAAAAGGTTCTTCCACAAAATCATCTGTGTCACTTATCCTGGTCATTTCTTCATCTTTATGTGTAGGAGGGAAGTGAGGTGGGATAACTTCACCTTCATCAAGCGAGATAATGGACATTGATGTCTCATCTAGGTCTTCATCATTGGGATCTTATTGGAAGTTTTCTTCAAGGATATGTTCTTCTTCTGCAATGGGTGGATGATACTCTTCTTTAGTTTTCCATTCCTCATATATTGTCTCGTCATCCACCGGAAAACATTCTCGCAAAGAGCATCTTTGAGCTCTTGGAAAGTATCTTGCAAATTCAAAGTAGTTGGTTGACAATGCCTGAGAAATTATTCAATGAGATTTGTATAAGATGGGATACTTTTTGGATCACATGAGTGTGCAAGCCATCTCCTTTGACTTGATTCTAAAGAATATACAAAAAATTTCATCAACACATCTTCATGGAGCACATTTAATCTTGAAGCATACTTCATATAATTCACGACATGGGTGACTGCTAGAGATGGATCACCATAAAATTTAGGGAAACTTTCCCTCCACCCTGTACAACAATGATTTGGATATACATGGATATTCTAAACATCAATAGAAGGATACACATTATGGAATTCCCATGGTAATTCATGTGACGCCATGGTTCCATTACGTAGAGTAATGCCTCAATGGAGTCACTAGATGAACTTTATGAAAATCTCATCAAAAATGGAAAAGGGAACTTCCCTCAAATGGCATCGCTAGGAAATATTATGGGAAAAGGATTTGGGATCAAATCTCGCCAATGTGTCATTAGGGAACGAAAGATAATTTAAAATCCTCCCCACCAATGGCGCCAAAATTTCATCACACAAATTGTAGGTTGGGAAAATCCCAACCCAATCCACAATATGGCGAGAACTATGGGAATACCTACCCATTGTCACCTTAGATAGGTACTCCCCTTACTTTAGAGATTATGTAATCACCTCAAGGGGGGAATCACAATGACCCTAGGGGGATTGAGATGGAGGATGGGGATATGATAAGTGAAACCCCTATAGGTCAATGATATAGATGATGGATGGATTGAAAATGAGTCTTGTATAAGGACACATGGTTTCCAAGTGATAGATACCTGCAAAAAAATGTTAGCCCTGCCCAGAACAAGAAAAATAATGAATATATAAGCATTTAAACCAAGGGGAACAAACAAGAAATCTTGTTGCCCCAAATTTGCAGCAGTTATAGAAATATATATCAGCAACATAAAATTATAATAGCTGCAAATTTAACCATCCAAAATCTAGTACAAGATATCAAAAATAAAGTTAGCAAAGACTAGTCTAACTTCCAATGATTAAAGTGAGATTTTAGTGGTGATTAGGGTTGTTTATTAGATTTTATCAACAAGTTATTATAGAATCAAAGTGGTTGTAGCAAACAATTGTTAAATAAGAAAAATACAACCACAAAAATCAACAAGTAATCTTTCAATCAGATAGACAATGAGCAGTAGAACAATAATAGACGTTTGCAAGTAAATTTCAACGGTTGGTAAGTGTGCAACAAGTAAAAGAGAGAGTTTTTTTCAGCCCTAATGGTTGTAGATTTAATTTTATAACAAAATAAAATTTCTTGGCCTAAATAGGACGCACTTAGGGAATAAGCAAGATTATAAAACTAAGAAAAGATTCAAACTTGAACAAATTCAATATCTCGAAAAATCATGCATTCCAATGCAAGTATTTTATTTCTCCAATTCAAATTTAAAGTTCCTTGTAAAATGGGTTATGGAGTCTTCATGTAATAGGTTAGATCTACTATCTCCCTAGGGGTGTAATCCATTTTACTCCCTAGGTAAAGTAAAACCTAACAAGTTAAATCTCGGAGGGTGTAAGCCCTTTTACTCCTCCTAGCAACCTTTGCAATAGCCCTTTCAACAAACAACAATGATAAAACTTGGTGGAGGGTGTATTCCCTTATACTCCTCCAAGTATCTAGCCAATAACAACCACAAAACAAGAAATAAAACTAAAAATATGCAGATTTTCCTTACCAATTCCAAAAAGAATGCCAAGATAAACCCTAGTTACCAAGTATTTCATCACCAAAGAAATATAAAAATATTCCAAGAGCTAGTGCACCACTTCAGTCCAAAAGACAAGAGATAAACCATATCACAAGAGAGAGAGAGAGAGAGAGAGAGAGAGAGAGAGAGAGAGAGAATGCATTTTCCTAAGAGAGGCACAAATTTTAGCCAAGTATCCTCTCCAAGATGGGAGATTTATGATGAAAATGAAATAGAAATGATTCCTATTCATACAAATCTTCTAAAAAGTGTTTGTCCACTTAACTTAGGGTAAACCAAAAAATAAGGGAGACATTTCCATTAATTTTTCCCCTTTACAAAGTAATATTTTTTTTCACATAAGAAAAAAATACAAGGCTTGAGAAAGTCATTTGAGCTTGGAGATGAAATGGTGGGCCTTCAAAGGCCTCCTCCTTGATCTCTATGGTTTCCTCCATCAATACAAGGCTTCTCTCCATAAATAAGGTTCCAAGTGTCAAATCAACACCGCTACAACCAAAACCCTAGCCCCAACAAAATGTCAAGCCCCAAGATGTAGCACTCTAGCCTCCAAAGGAAAGTTGTTGGGGTGATGAAGGGTTAGGATAGGTCATCCAAGGTGTCTATCAAGCCTCCAAAGGCTACCATCAACACTCAGTGTGCGAGCCATGGTATCCAACCTGTGGGATTCATGCCCCAAGGAAGCCCAAGCTAGGATTGTTCCTTCAAAAATGTCCACCAAGCAATGTCCTGCAAAGACAATGAATACACCCTCCAAGGATCTCAAGTCAAACGTATCATGATAAGTAAATCAAATCAATAAAAGAGTCACCTAAGCATGTGCATCAAAAACCACCTCATCAAATTAAACAAGTGCTCAAAGAACTTATGGAACTTGCCAAGATTAGGTATGGAAGGGTTGACAAAGTGACCTATTGGGTGAATCATTCCCTAATTCAAGGATTGTTTCCCAAGTGGACCCCCCTCTAATCCATGTGGAGAAGATGAAGTGGATGGTAGAAATAATTTTCAGCATGGGGTTCATGACATACAAGGGATTGTTGTGTCTCATTTATGGGTGCCTTTGTATAGGGTGTGTTGCACCTTCATTTTCAATGCATCATTTTTCCAAGCCCATTTAATGCCATTAATTGATTAAGGTCCAAAACAAATGGGTACTATGTATGGGGTAACATATAGCTTGGGGGGAAGAACCATAGTGTCACTTGAAGGGAGAGGTACACAGAGTGCCATGGGGGTAAATTTTAGTGTGTAACACACTTGTGTAGATCCCTCAACAAGTGGGATATATATATATATATATTGCAGGTCTTTGAATTTTTAGGAGAAAAATTTCATTGTTATCAAGACCTCTTTGGGAGAGCATATAGAAGATTATGATTTGGATTTTATATTTTTCCAACTACATTCCATCTATGCCTTCAACCCCTTCTTCCCATGAAATGAGGGAAAATCCCTTCTTGGGTCAGTACACCTGAAAATCCAAAAAGATAAGGCGGTGAGGGGATAAGTGTGGAAAGTGGTTAGTATTATTAGGAATGGCATGATGAATTGTCAAGGGTACCTCCCAGTAGAAAACCCATCCCTAAGGGTGACCACTTACTAGGGTGGAATTTCAACCACCAAGGTGAAACAGGTAAAAGAGCACAACTTCCAAGGAGACGTTACATAATCAAGAGTTTCTTCAAATGACACACACTCAAATGCCTTAAATATTGAAATGACACTTACCATAATACATGGATCATACCTCATGGAGCAAGACCCAACATCTTCTGGAAGCAAGTTAATGTGGCATATACCAGCGTGATGAATCTGAGATCTGTGGTGGTAAGGCGGGCCTCTATCTGTGCAAGTAGACATTATCAGTCATCTGTCTCTCGGTACTCCATGTTTTCAACTTGAGGCCCTCAAGACTCGATCTCCTTAGTTATCCCTAGGAAATGGGGATAACATGACAAAACGTATCAATGATCATATTCAACATAATGTTGCTTGGCCAACCATGCTGACCAATTTACCCTCAGATATCCCTAAGTTCAAGGGTCACGATGGAGATGACCCATCCAATCATATCATTGCATTCCACCTTTGGTGGTAATATAATAGTATCAAAGATGACTCAATTATATTGCAATTGTTTCAATACAACCTCACGGGTGTGGCCACCAAATGTTACATTGATCAATTGACCATTTTCGTAGAACCTTTAATTCCATAGAAAAAATATTCTTTACATTTTTTCAAGTCCCAGTTCACCATAATTTTGGGATTGAGATACTTATTAACTTTCATTAGATTACTTCTACCCATATCACCGATCACATTCATTAGTGGCATAAGAGATAGGGTTTGTGTAAGAGTGAGATTAATGATCAATTCCTTATGGATTAGTTCTTAAATTCATTACTTCCTCCCATATCCAAAGACGTGGACATGACCATGCATAATACTGAAGAGGATGCCATCCAAAAAACACAACAATATGACTTGGTCTATGCCAAGTCAAGGTATTTGCACACCATTCTTCCTTATATCCCTCACTCTCACTTAGATGTAGAGCATTCCATGCAGCTAATGGTGTTATCAGGTATATTTTTCACAACAATCCCATTGTAGGGTGTCCCTTGATGCCTTACAGTTATCCTAATCCTCCACTAGATTCCTCTCATTCCACATCTGATGTGGGAACTAGCACCTCGTATTCAGGTCCCCCTTGTTGATCCAAAAGACTATTCAAGGTCTTAAAGACAACATTATGAGAATAAATCCTCCTGCATTTTTAGAGAGGTGGTACTCCTCTTTAAATAAAATGCAAATTTTACTTGGAATGATATAAAATACTAGACTTTTAAGGAAGTAAATATTCACATGCAAAGAACGCCTGAGAAAGGACTAGGCAAATTCAGAAATGAATATTCACAATATTGTAAAACATTGTAAACCATTAAAATGAGATACCTTAAAGGAATTAATTTCCATCATAGCATAATCAAAGTAGAACATATCATTGGACAAAATAAGAAATAAGGACCACATTTGTAGAGAACACGATTTTGCAATTAAAACCCAAAGAGATTTTGATAGACACGTTCTTGAAATGTCAAGCTTAAAACTCAAAGTCAGAGAAATCACTAGACATGTGCTTAGAATAGTTCTTTGGGGAACCTTAAAAAATATACAAATGTTTTTTCTAAAAATTCTATAATATTCATAAAAGTAAATGCATTCATCCTAAACGAATTGGGATGGGAAACAAAGAAGACACAGTTAGGAATCGACCTTTGGTTTTCACAAATCATGAAACATAAAAGGTTGGATGACTGCTAACTAAGAATAAAATGAAGTAAAATATTAACGAGATGACTACTTGACTTACTATGATGGAAAAAATAGGCCCTTCATTTGCTTGCTGAAATCTCTTTTGTAGGTTATTCAAATGAAGGTGCTCTAACAGTATTAACTACAAAGTAACACCTTATTGGTTGGGAACAAACTGAATCAACCAACCTATGCCAATGGTTATTTTTCCATTGATAACTCTTGATGGGAAAAGGGATCATCCTAAATAGGCCACAATTCCTAATATTGGAGTTGTGATGCCACAGTTCAGAAGAAGGGTTGGAGTATTACTCATCATTGGTGTTGTGGGCTTGGAATGTGATGCATGGGGTTTATACCGGGTAGTTATGGAGGGATTTTAGGTCATCCTTTCAAGATTCCTGGGTACATGAGTACCAAACCAAATTCTTTCTTGGGAAAATGAGGTCTCAATCCTTGGGGCTCTGGATAGACTAGTAGGCTTTAAGGTTGGTTCTGAAAGTTGGGAAGAAAATATAGAGAGTACTTGCACTTCCTCGGTGTTGTGATGTGGACTTTCGATGCCTATTGCAGTCACTTGGGTGGATTTATACTAGTCCGGTAGAGAGTGTTGTGGAAGATACATGGAGCAAATTAAAAACCTATGAGTAATGTAATTAACATTAACTTTGGGACGAATTTCTTTGAAGGGGGGGAGTACGTAATGCCCCATATTATTAAATAAATAATAATAATAAATAAATAAATGTTTAAATGGTATAAAAATAGAAATAATAAAGAAAGAAAAAGATTAAATTAAATAAATAAAAGGAATTACTTTATTAATAGAATGAAAGGGGCAAAAATAAGAAAATAAAAATTTATAGAAAGCTAAATTAAGAAAATGATAAAAATTGTATGATTAATTACTTAATGACAAGTGTAACTCATTCATGGAACTTCTTGCATGAATGGATAAGAAGAATTCTATATAATGAAGGTGAATAAGAAAGTTTGATATATTTTGCTTGGACAATTAATGGAAAGGCTTGGAGGCTGGCATATGTAGTTTATTGAGGGCTCAAGGGCTCTCATTCATGATGATTGAGGTGTTTGTTAGGAGGAGAGTCATCCCCCACACTATGTTTCGACAATCTAGATCAAGGATTGGAGTGTCATAGTTTGGAATTCATGGCGTTGTAAGTAAGTTGATTCCTTCATCTCTCAGGTTAGTTTTTTTCCACTCGCTCCTTCTTGTGGATTATGTAATCATGAGCCATGTATATTTACTTTTATCAGTTAATGATTGAAAATTGTGGTGTTTATTTATGTATTTAGAATTATTAGAATTTGATCCATTACACCCATGCCTTGGAAAACATGGCCTCATCATCAGGCTCAATAGCCAGCCCATGGTGATGGCCTATTTTTTGAAACATGTCATAATAGCCATCCCATCCATATCTTCCACAACAATATCAACAACCATATCAACCACAATAGTGTCCACAACTTAAACAACAACAAAATTGTCCATAGAAACAAAGTTACCAACTTAACAATAACTCTCCAGAGTTATCACTTTTTTAAAGGTCACATTTTTACCCTCGTTCCAAAAAGTGGTGCTACCAGTAGCGCCCTCTTTTTTGGAGATGGTTAAAATTGCGACGTGTTTGAAACCATGCCCTTGACATTACGAACAGAACCTTGATGAAACCCTGAAATTGACATTGAAAAGTGATGCTACCAGTAGCACCAATTTTTTTTTAGTTAAAACTATGACCTAATTGAAACTGTGTCCTTGACCACTGGCACCACTTTTTTTGAGTTAAAACTATGACCTAATTGAAAATTTGGTCTTGACCATTGACACCACTTTTTTTTAAGTTAAAACTATGACCTAATTGACATTGTGGCCCTGACCACTAGCACTACGTTTTTTTTAAGTTAAAACTATGACCTAATTGACACTATGGCCTTGAACACTCGCACCACATTTTTTTTTAGTTAAAACTATGACCTAATTGAAATTGCAGCTTTGGCCATTGGGACTACTTTTTTTTTTTGAGTTAAAACTATAACCTAATTGACACCATGGCCTTGACCACTATCACCATTTTTTTTATGAGTTAAAACTATAACCTAATTAAATATGTGGCCTTGACCACTAGCACAACCATAAATAAAACACTAAAAATTGACTACTAAATATAAACGTATGATAATTTATTTATCAATTAATTTTTATTTTTTTAATAATTTACATCAAGAAAATAATTAAATTGGGAAAAAAAATACCCCTAAATAAATTCTTTAATTTAAGGAGAAAAAAAAAATTATTTTGGAAATAAAGAAGAAAAAAACAATTTTTATTGAAAAATAATGCAAAATACGATTTTTTAATAAAAAAAAATTAAAATGAACCCAAAGAAAAAACTAAACTCTAAATTTTTAGAGGAAAAATGATTAAAAGTGACACTTAAAACACAAAATTTAAAGAAAAATTTTGAAAAAAAAACCCTTGAAAAGACAAATTTTAAAAATAAAAATAAAAATAATCTAAAAACCCATCTAAAAAAAATACAATTAAAAAAATGAAAATATCAAATACAAACATTTTTTAAAATTAAAATTAAAGTAAATTAAAAAAAAATGCTAAATTTTAAAATTTTAAAATTAATCTAAATTAAATTAAATTATAAACATAAACTGAATTTTTAAAACTAAAAATTTTATTAAAAAAAAATTAAATTAAAAATTAAAGTTTAATTTTAATTTTAAAGCTAAAGTTTAATTTTAATTTTAAAGTTCAATTTTAATTTTAAATCTAAAGTTTAATTTTAATTTTAAAAAATTTAATAGTTATAGGGTCGTGTGGGTGTTGGAGGGCGATGCTCGACATCGCCCCCCTTCTGACACCCATGTGGCCCAAACAGTCTATGGCATCGCCCGCCCAGCACCCACGTGGCGTGGGTTGTTTGGGCCATATGGGTGTTGGGGGGTGATGTACAACATCGCCC
>SNQJ01S0068951.1:0-14013 GCA_010110895.2 Picea sitchensis
AGGGTCTTCTTGGGAAACATTCCTTGACTTTGGGATTGGTCTACCTAATAGGGTACCATGACATGCCTCCCATACCTAAATTTGGAAAAAATTATAAGGTCTTTGAGCATTTGTTTTGTTTGAAAAGGGGGGATTTGATGCCCATGTTTGGGTGGTTCTTGTATTAAATGTGGCTTACTTGGCATGATTCATGTGACCTATGGAACCTTGGAGGGCATACTTGTTTTTCTTTGTAGGATCTTGCCCACAGGATGGATGCCATACCCCATGTATGGGTGACCATTGATGATGAGCGTTGCACCTTGAGGATGGGGTACATTGCATTTGGAGGCTCCTTAACATCAATAGAGGATGAGGTTGCACCCTTTTCCACTTGGATGTTTTCCTTTAGAGTCTTGGACGTCAATTCTTAGCCCTTGATGTCACCTTAGGGGGTTAGGGTTTTATGGATGAGATGGTTCCGGAGGTGGCTTAACATGAGGAGACCCATGGCAGGACACTTTGGCACATGAGAGCATGGCGCATGTCCTTTGGAGGTCCAACATCTTCCTCCTTCATGCTTATCATTTCACTTTGAGAGCCTATGTCACCTTTCTAGGGCATGATGTGACCCTTCTAGGGTTTTATTTCATGTAAATTTTATTTTGGTATATTGTAAGGGAAAATTAAAGGGGTTGATCCTCTTATATTTTTTTGTTGACAATTTTATGTGGAAAAATAGGTCAAGGTAGCTCCATATAAATAAAACACCTTAATATTTCATTTTATCATCACATCTTCTCACCATTTGTGAGAGAACAATATGAAATTCTCACTATATTGGGGTTATTGGCATTTTTCTCTCATGCACTATCTCTTGGGGGTCAAGTGTGGATGATTCTTTGCTGGTTTTTGGATGGAATTGCTGCAGTCAAGGTTTACTCTTGTGATATCTTAGTGAAGTAAGTAAGTTTTTACAATTTTATTTCATGTTATTAATGTTTCATGGTGAATTTTACTTGTTCATGCTAGACGTCTTGCTTGGTGAAACCTTAAGAGAGGAGCATAAGTGCTTCCTCCTCTCACAAGGTTAATTTTGTCCAAAACTTTGAAGAAATCCTAGCTAGGGTTGAACTCCTAAAGCCCTAAAGTGCTATCACTTTAGGATATTGACTCTAAACTCTTCAATGTGACCTAGTTAAAGTACCTAAGAAGGCGGAAAAGGTTGCTAGAGCCCAAAAGTGTTTGCACTCTAGCAATACTTCTCTTCAAAGTTTAAACTCCAAGGCCCTAATGTGCTAGCACCTTAGATTTTAAACCCTACCTCTTAGTCTTTTCTAGCTTCATCTCCAAACTTATTGTATTGTTGTTGTAAAGACTCCATAGCCCTCAAAGGAACTAATATCTAATCTCTCTTATGGTGAAAGTGATCAACAAACTCTCTATTTTAATTCTCTCAAGCTTCCTACTAACTTTACTAACAATAAGTTAAGCTAATTGACTAATAAACTTGTTGTTGCAAAAGTTTTCTACAACCATCCTAACATACTCAAACTTGCTACATACATTGCTCTAATAGTTGCCTAACATACCCAGAAATTGCATCTAACAATTGGATAATGTTCTATTGAGTTACGGCTAAGTTTTCATGGTGAATTATTGCAATTATGAAGTGTAATAATTGTTGTTGTTATAATTATTTCATTACTGTTGTACTACAGTTAAATTTCTACAATTTCATAAAAACCACAACAAAATTCACTATCTAGTGTCTTAAAGAGGTATTATTTGCATGCTTGTACTTGGAAATCATTAAATATATGCTATAAGTGCTCTTGTTCTAGGTAGGTACTCAAACCATCTTATTACCTCTTATTTCTCCTTGACCTAGACCTTGAATTATGTGATCAAGAGAGAGGGAAATAGGCTTGGCTAGCAAACTTGCTACTTTGATCCCTTGAGGTCATTGTGAAAGCCTCTCTTGCGATGGACCTCCTCCATCATTAAAATGAGGGGATTTCTTACTAAGGTGACAGTGGTAGGATTTACTATAGTTACGCAAAATTTGGGGATTTTGTGTTGGGCTTTGCACAACTACAAATCCTGTGATAAAAAGACCAGAAGAGGAGGACCTTAGACTCTAGACTCAAGCACATAGGTTCGAGAAAGAAGGCAACCAAAAAGGTATACCCCACCCAATTTTAATTCTAGTTTTGTTCTATCTATTACTGATGATAATCCTAAAACTATTAGGGAGGTAGTAGATTCAATGGATAGTAAACTGTAGAAGAAGGAAGTTGAAGAAATGGATGACTGCGATAAAAATGAGGCTTGGGATCTAATTGAGTTGTTGACTAGAAGAAAACCTATTGGTAGCAAATGGGTGTTTAAGAAGAAGTTGAATGCAAAAGGTAAAGTAGAGAAATACGAAGCTCACCTAATATCAAAGAGACATTCCTAGGTGGAGGGAATTGATTTTGGTGATATTTTTTCTCCCGTTGCTAAATTAATTTCTTTTAGATTTATTTTGTCTACATTTCTACTTTTGACCTCAAAGTACAACAAATGGATGTGAAGACATCATTCCTACATGGGGATCTTGAAGAGGAAATCTGCATGAAATATCCATAAGATTTTGCAGTAAAGGGAAAGAAGGAGATACTTTGCAAGGCGTAGAAGTCCTTGTATGGATAGAAACAATCTCCAAGAATGTGCTATAAATTTTTTGATACTTATATATTGGGACTCAGTTTCTCAAGAATCAAAGTTTATTACTATGTGTATTCCAAGTTGGTTGGTGATATTTTATATATGTGGTCTTGTATGTTGATGATATCTTGTTGATTGGAAACAATAAGAAAATCATCGAATATTTCAAAGCTCAATTGTCTTCTAAATTTGATATGAAAGATCTTGGTGCTGCAAAATTTATTTTGGGCATGGAAATTAAAAGAGATCGAGCAAAGAAAAAAAATTGGTTGAATCAAAGGAAATATATCGAGACAATATTGCAAAGATTTAATATGCATGAATGCACATTGATAAAAGTCCCTATGCCTATATATGTAAAGTTATCTACAAATCAATATACCAAGACACAAGAAGAGGTAAGGGACATGACTTGTCTTTCCCATGCAAGTGTTGTTGGAAGTTTGATGTATGTTATGGTTTGTACTAGTCCAGACATTACCCATGCAATGGGATTTTTTAGCAGGTATATGTCAAAACCAAGTAAAGTACATTGGGAAACTATAAAGAGGGTCGTCATTGATTTGTGTGGCACTTATAATTATTTAATTTGATACCAAGGAGGACCTAGATCTCATAGAGAGATATATAGGAAGACCTAGGTCATACATGGTTTTTTTGATGTAGATTATGCTGGAGATATTGACCACATAAGATCTATGTGTGGTTATGTTTTTAACCTATTTGGTGGAGAAATCGATTGGATGAGAAAGAAAAGGCTTTTGTTGTATTATCGACTACAAAATATGAGTACATGGAAGCCACTCATGGAAGTAATGAAGTTGTATGGTTGAAAATATTGTGTTTAGATATTGGTTTTGTTAAGAAAGTAGTGAGAATGGGTTGTGATAGATTAAGTGCATTTTGTCTAGTAACTAACCTTACTTATCATTCCAAGATAAAGAATATTGATGTGCAATACCATTTTGTTAGAGACACGGTTGAACATGATAAAGTGCTGCTAGAGAAGGTTGATTCTTGAAGAATGTTGCAGTATTATTGACAATGTCTGTTAGTATTGAAAAGTTCTCTTGGTATAGAGAGTGAATGGGCATAACTGCCCTTAACAACTAATTGTATGAATGCCTTGAATATAACCCCATTTTTGAAAAGAATAAAACAAGTGGGAGAAAGTTGGATGTATTGTATTATTTTCAGGTAGATTTAGTCTCATCCCAACTAGCCCCTCATTGGGGGTGGAGCCACCAAAATAATTTTTTTTGTCTGTTATTGGTCTATTTTGCACCTTTTTGGCCAATGGTTTTTCGGCCCATTATAATCTAATTCTAGCTAAGGGATTAAGGTTGTAATCTAATCCAAGTTAATGGAATTGGGTTTTGGATGCCGTGGAATACCTAAAATATTGTATTGTGAGTGGTGAATTTAATACAATGAGGAAGAGAGAGGTGTGACTCTAAGTTGGATTGGTTTTCTTAGTCAAGGGTTTTCAAGGTAAATCTTGTGTATACTGCATGAATGTGCCATTGCTATTCTTATGTTTAGATTATGTTAGTATTGTTTTTATTTCATAATTTTATCAAACTTTTTAGGTTCCAATTCTTGTTCTTCTTCCTCTTCACAATATCTACACTTATGCCCTTTAGTGTACTTGTTGTCACAATTGAAATATAGCCCCTTTTCTCTTCTTTCATTTATTTGTCGAGGTGTCAACCTTGTAGATTGATTAAGGTTAGGGTTGGGAGCATTGCCCTCTTTATAGGTTTTACTTGCAACCCTTCGAGTAACCATATTTTCTCTTTCAAATTTCCTTTCCATACCAAAATAGTTCTCCAATGATTTAGGTCCAAGGAGATGTACTTGATATTGAATGCTCTCTTTCAAGATCCCATAAAGAGACCTGACAAATTATCCTCTAAAATGTTCTTCACTCTAAGAATCAACTTTTTAAAGTGTTGAATGTACTTTATAATTGGACCCAGACTTTATCATATAAATATTGGGAATGAAGTAGTTCCTTGCTCCTAAGTTGAACCCACAATGATGTGGATGTTAGAGTGATGAATGATCGGGTGTCAGGGACTCAAACCTCTTGTTCTCCAATCATGTTTTAATTTTCTCAACATGTGACCAAGACTCAATCCTCTTGTTCTCATTTTCCTCTTCTTGAGGAGGTGAATTAAGGTAAGGAGGAATCTTATCTCTTTTAAAATCCCCCCCTTCATGTCTTCGATATTAACTTTTCTAGCCATCTATTCGATGTTTTTTTCGATATTTTCTTTGAGATCCTTTTTAAAATCTTCAAATTATTTTTTAATTAACATTTCTATGATGTCATCCTTCATTACCATTGTAGCTTCCATGCTTTCCATTTTCTCTTCCATATTGGAACTCTTAAATTCCATGACTTCATTCTCTTCTAGTGTCAAGGATGAGCCTTCATAAACCTTTCTAGGGGTTTCATTTGGCTTATTATGTCTAGACATGATGGGTGTAGGGTTTTGAAGACTATTCTTCTAGGCAAAATTCAACATATTATAACTTCTCCAATTCTAATTTTTTACTCTTGAAATTTTTCAGGATATATACTCTATATCCTTTTCAATATGCCATAGATCCCATGCAATTTGAACCTTCCAAGAAAAATTTATTCTTGAATTACCAAAACTTGTTTTTTTGGCCTTATTTTAGGAGAGTGAACTTGTATGGATTGCCATGTTGTCAATAATTCACTTTGTAGGTCTAAAATTTGGAATTGAAACACAATGGTATGTATTGTTTTCAATGAAATATGTGGCACTCAATTTGGAGCTTGCTAGCTTCAAATATTTTTTTTTACTGAGGACACTTGTCTAAGACTAGTTTAAGGAATAACCGAAAACCCTAACTTCCATAGGATGTAACTCTAAAAGTATAGAAAAATAGAACCTGGAATTATAATCTAAACTACTTTTATATGCCTTCTCTACACCCTAAAAATTTTCACCTTGAAACTTCCCTAAAAAATGTTGGAGCGAAAATGCCAAGATGACTCACTTGAATGAGCCAAACCCAAGGATCATCCACTTTGATACCAATTTTATGGACCAACATCCCAAATGGCATAAAATAAAACAAATGATTCGTTTCACAACTTGTTAAATATAAAGAGTGAATGAATAAGAATCCTCTTTGAGGGGGAAAACTCCTTTTACAATATATCAAATACATAAGATAAGATGATTCCTAAAACTAGGTCTCCTTAGTATATATAGGAGACAAAGGGTACAATTATAATTAAATGGTCTACTTGACCACAATGACAACAAAAATATAACAATACCAATGTTGTTGAATTTTCACTAGTTTAGGCTCAAGCATGAAGTTTATTTCAATTTTAGTATTTACTTGAACCATAGACAAATGCAGCTATGCCATTAACAATTGCTGCAATAACCAAGATCACAAGAAGAAATAACATGCACAAGAACACAAGAAATATCCTGGGAAACCCTTCTCAACAAGCGAAGAAAACACAACAATCCTTTGTTATATTCTTCAAGAGAAAGACCTCCCACACCATAGACCTAGCACACAAAAGGGTGCTCTCCAAAACCAAGAAAGATAGCGCCCAAGAACGGTGCATACTTCATCCCTAGAAGATGTATTTGCTGAAATTTCCAAAATCACATGTGTGTTGTGTTTCCTAAATGGTGAAATCACCTTTATTTATACTAGACTGAACACATAAAAAATGGTGTCTATTGACACAACAGGGCCAAACTTAATAACTCATAATATAATTAATAATTACCATATTAATTGTCTTTCACTTTATGGTGGGGCCGACCTGTACCCTTTACATCACAATTAGGTTTACATGTAAATCTAAAACTTAGACAATATAGAAAGGGATCTCACACACCCACGAGTGCTCAACCACTAGGGGCATGTCCACCTGTTCTCATCCACATGGACACCCTACTCAGCAGATCTCTATCTCACTAAGTCTCATAGGAGAATCATTTGGACACACACTCACTAGTGCTCAACCACTAGGGTCACGTCCACCTATGCTTAGCCACATGAACGTCCTACTCAACAGATCTCTCTGAGTCTCACAGGGGAATCATCTGGAGTACCACATCGTTTCAAATCTCTACACAGAGGAGAACGATACACCCATCACATGTGCACCTTCACCCCTCACAGGAGTACACATCGTTTCATCTCAAATGACACACCCATCTCATGAGCATCCTCCCCACACAAAGGCACACAACGTTCCATCTCAGTCTCAGAGAAGAACGACACACCCATCTCATGGGCACACCCAACTCATGGGATCTCTCACAGGCTGACTCACTCAGTCTATGTCCTCGAGGATGTCTCATGCAACTGTAATCATCAACACTCCCTCTCAGCTAGGGATGCATTCTCCACCAGGCCAAGTCTCTCACGAAAGTACTCGAACTTCGTCTTGGAAAGGGGTTTGGTGAAGATATCTGCAATCTGCTCATGTGTAGGAAGGTATTGCACGTGTATTGCTTTCCTATGTACCATGTCTATGATATAATGATATTTTATCTCAATGTGTTTCGATTTATCGTGAAACATAGGGTTCTTAAAGATCTTCACACAACTCTGGTTATCAAAATGAATAATGGTAGGATCCATCTCATGATCAAATAAATCTGTTAGGAGCTTGCGAAGCCACACTACTTCACGGACTACCACACTCAATGATATATACTTTGCTTCTACGGTACTCAAGGCCACAGAGCTCTGTTTCTTGCTGCACCAAGAAACCATGACAGACCTCAAGGTAAAACAACAACCTGATGTGCTCTTCTGTTCCACTGTGCTCCCTACCCAATCTGCATCGGCATATCCCTGCAATATCAAGTCTACACTGGAGGCATATCTCAAGCCATATCTAACTGTGGCTCGTAGATATCTCAATACATGCTTCGCTACTATACAGTGAGTTTGTCTCGACTGACTCATGAACTGACTAAGTACATTAACTACATAGCATATATCATGTTTGGTGTTAACCAAATACATGAGTGATCCAATCACCTGCCGATACAAATGTGGATCAATATCGCCTGAATCAATAGAAGCATCATTCATTTTCTTTGAATCCATCACCATCGGTGTAGGCATGGATTTGCACTTTGTCATACCGAACTTCTTCAATATATCCACTGTATATTTTCCTTGACTCAGGAAAATCTCATCAGTCCTCTGCCATACTTCTAGTCCCAAGAAGTAGTGCATCATACCCAGATCCTTCATCTCGAATTTAGAAGTCAATGCTTGCTTGCATTCAACAATAAGTCTTTCTGAACCGGTGAGGAATAAGTCATCCACATATAGGACCAAGATTAAGCACTCATTAGCAACAATATGATAATATAGGTTTGGATCAACAAAACTCTTACTGAATCCCAAACTCATCAAGAATCCATCCATTTTCTCATACCAAGCACAAGGTGCTTGCTTTAGTCCATACATGGATTTCTTCAACCTGCACACATGAGATTTCTTTTTGTGTATCACGAATCCTTATGGATGCTTGATATAAACTTCTTTCTCAATCTCACCATTGCGAAAGGCTGTCTTTACATCCATCTAATGTAGTTTCCAACCCATGGATGCAACTAGTGCAATGATAGTATATATGTAAGTGTATCGGGATACTAGATCAAATTTCTCATCATAATCAACTCCCAATACTTGTGAGAATCCTATGGCTACAAATATCTCTTTTTATTTCTCGATACTTCCATCAGTTGGATGCTTGATCTTATAGATCCATTTGGAAGTCACTACAGACTTTCCTTCTGGTCTCGAAACAATATCCCATACATCATTCTTCAAGATGGACTGATATTCTTCTTTCATGGAATCTTTCCATACCTGCTCACCTGTCACTTCTCCATGACAAGAAGGCTCATAATCAATGATGTGGCTCATGGCTAAAAAGTAACTCGAAAATATATTTGGTCTCTTTCTCTCTCGGGATGTGCCTTGAGGGGTTGCATGTACCTCTGCCACCTGCAGAGTTTGTCGAGCCCAGACATGCCTTTTATGCCCTACTACAATATCTCTGGGGATATCAACTGGAGGAACTGGATCATCTAGAACAACTGGAATAATGTATGTCTCCCTCTAAACTGTTGAAGGGGGAGAAGGTGTTGTCTCACTATTGATCTCTATTTGAGATTCTTTGTATCTTTAAAAGGCTATCTCTTCTTCAAAGATAACATCTTTGCTTATCTCAATCTGTCTTTGACCAGGGATGTAGATCTGATATGCCTTCGAAAATTCACCGTATCCCACAAATGTAACCTTTCTCCTTGAAGGGTCTAGCTTGGATCTCTTCTCTTTGGGTACATGAAAATATACTGGGCACCAATCTCAAGATTCACTATGGTGAAGGCTTCTTCGAGACTTATGTTCTTCAAAATCTGGTGAGGACTCATGTTCTGAACATATACTATTGTCATGCATGCTTCTGCCCACAGAGTCATAGGTACACTCTGATCATGTATCATTGCTTTGATTTCCTTGATGATGGTTATGTTGTTCCTCTCTACAAACCCATTTTGTTGAGGGTTATAAGGAACTGTATACTCCCTCTTGATCCCCGCTTCAATACAGAAATTGTTGAAATCCTTGGAGGTGTATTCTCCTCCATTATCTGATCTTAGTACCTTGATCTTTCTTTTGGTCAGGTTCTCAACTTGAGCTTTGAATTCTTGAAATTTTGCAAGGACTCCATCCTTGTTCTTCAGGAAGTAAATCCAAGTTTTCCGAGAGTGATCATCTATGAAGAGTACATAGTAAAAATATCCATTCAGGGAGGCAACAATCATTGTCCCACACACATATGAATGTATCAAGTCCAATATTTCCTTGGATCTATTGTCACTGCTCGAGAAGGACCCTTTGACATTCTTGCCAAGGGCACAACCTTTGCAAACACCTTTATGCTGAATCTGTGTCTCTGGAAGGCTTGTTACCATTTTCCCTAGAGCTGGAAGAGCTCTATAATGAATGTAAGCAAGTCTCCTATGCCATAGCTCACTCAAGCTGATAGTATCATGTAACAGGGACTTGAATGGTTTGATGGTCAATCTATATAAGCTGCTTTCTTGAACACCAGTTACTTTGGCATAATTTATATGTGAGTCCTTGAGCCATGAAATAAATTTTCCTTCAAAAATTGTAACATTGTAGCCTTTGTCTTCTAAGGCAAAAATGGAGACAAGGTTCCTCTTCATCCTAGGTACATATAGTACTTCACTTAGCTGAAGATGCATGTCAAAATCTAGTTGGAAGGTAGAAGTTCCAACCCCTTTCACATAATATCTATCATCATCTCCAAGGACAACATGTAGATTGGTCTCTTTCTCAACAAGATTAGTCAGGTGATCTCTAAAATCGGTCATGTGCCTGGAGGCACCACTGTCAATTAACTAAGTATCATCATTAGTAGGAACCATACCCAAGAGTGTTGAAATGAATAAGAAGACTTCTTCTTTGATGTCTTCATCTCTCTAAAGTCTTGGCTTCCAGGAACTGTATTTTCTTGATCCATCAAGCTGATCTTCCATCATAGTTTTGTTCATCATATTTTAGATTCTTCACAAACCCTTACCAATTGGGCTAGAAAACCTAACGACTAGGCTAGGCTAACAACCTTAGGTTTTTTTGGGATCATGACTGCCAAATATAATCCTTGAAAGTTAGAATAACACTGGTGAGCTGAAGATCTCCTTCGATGAACTGCAAAAACCCTAATTCTAAAATTTCTGTAAAAAATTGTGAAACCCTAGGGCCAAAAATAAAAAAAATTCAGAATTTCACTTTTAGAGTCTATGGAGGTGCACTGAAGGAGTCCGTACAATCCTGTCTAATTTCCAACCCCAACATCTAAGTGTAAAGTGTTGAAATCCCCCAGAAGGAGAGGGTCGTACATAATTGCAGAAAACCCTAGAGGGCTGTACAAAATTGCAGAAAGAAGAGGACGACTGCTTAAATGCTTTTGCAATGGGTTATTCAAGACCTAATCTTTGAAACCATGTTGAATTTTCACTAGGCTAGGCTCAAGCATGAAGTTTATTTCAATTTTAGTATTTACTTGAACCATAGACAAATGCAATTACAACATTAACAATTGCTGCAATAACCAAGATCACAAGAAGAAATACCATGCATAAGAAAACAAGAAATATCCTGGGAAACCCTTCTCAACAAGGGAATAAAACCCAACAAGCCTTTGCTATATTCTTCAAGAGAAATAACTCCCACATCATAGACCTAGCACACAAAATTGTGCTCTCCAAAACCAAGAAGGCTAGCGCCCAAGAGAGGTGCACACTTCAACCCTAGAAGATGTACTTGCTGAAATTTCCAAAATCACATGTGTTGTGTTTCCTCAATGGGGAAATCACCTTTATTTATACTAGACTTGACACATAAAAAATGGTGTCTATTGGCACAATAGGTCCGACCTCAATAAATCAGAATATAATTAATAATTACCATTTTAATTATCTTTTACAATAATTATCTTTCACTTTATGGTGAGGCTGACCTGTACCCTTTACATCACAATTAGGGTTACAGGTAAATCTAACTCTTAGAAAATATAGCAAGGGATCTCACACACCCACTAGTGCTCAACCACTAGGGGCACACCCACCTGTTCTCAGCCACATGGACGTCCTACTCAACATATCTCTATCTCACTGAGTCTCACAGGAGAATCATCTGGACACACACTCACTAGTGCTCAACCATTAGGGTCACGTCCAACTTTGCTCAGCCACATGGACGTCCTACTCAATAGATCTCTATCTCACTGAGTCTCACAGGAGAATCATCTGGAGTACCATATCATCTCAACTCTCTACACATGGGAGAACGATACACCCATCACATGGGAACCTTCACCCCTCACAAGGGTACACATCATTTCATCTCAAATGACACACCCATATCATGGGCATCCTCCCCACACAGAGGCACACATCGTTCCATATCAGTCTCAGAGAGGAACAACACACCCATATCATGGGCATACCCAACTCATGGCCTCTCTCACAGGCCGACTCACTTAGTCTGTGTCCTGGAGGATGTCTCACGCAACTGTAATCATCAACAAATGTAACATTCCATGACATAGGGATTAATAAGTTACAATCAAAAGCATCCAAGGAACGGAGATGAAAATTTGATTTATATTCATCGCTCTTATAATAGAGCAATCCACACTTCTAGTAGTATGTTCCCTTCTAAAACTTGCTTTTAATGTTTTCCACCTTCACTTTTAGATGATGTATAGGGAAAATAAGGAGTGAGGGAAGACACCATAGGAGAAGCATTGAAGGATAGAAGATTCATATACAAGATAAGGTAGATTCATTTGTAAGCACATGAGACATTGAATAAGTCATATGAAAAGTACAATACCCAACATGACCATCACATAATTGAAAAGATATTTAAGGTAGGAGATTTATTTTGGTTTCATTTGAACAAAGAAAGGCTATAGGGTCCTATTAAGAATATCAAGGCTCTATAGTATGGTTCTTTTGAAGTGTTGTATTAAGTAACGAGGAAAATTTTCCTCACCTCCTTTAGTAAAATCTCTTAGGGACCAAAAGCCTACCAAAATGAGGAGGTGTGATCCAAAATAGGCTAGTATATAATTTTTCATCTACTTTGGTACTTTCTTAGTGGAAGAACTGGATTCATCGACATGTATTGCCCATTTTAGGGGCAGGTCCTATTTTGGCAATTTAGGGTAATGAAACTTATAATCCCATTTGGAGAATTAAATGGCTATTTTTGAGGTGAAAAATTTGTACACAAATTCTCCATTCGTTCGAGGTTGTTCTACATATCAAGATATTTTCAATAGTGCAAATATCACCTTAGTTGGAGTGTGTATGAGAAAATTATGCCTCATGCAAATTGACCTATGCTTTGAGCACCATGGTACCAAGTGGATGCCATGTCAACTCCCATTACTCACACATGTGGAACTAATAATGTTTTAAATTTCAAGAATGTTCTAGAGGGTCCAAAATTCTAGTCCTAGTTGCAAGTTGAGGAATGCAAAAACCCCGACCCTAACCTTAAAATATTATTATGACATGTTAAATACTAGGCCACTAGGAAAGGAAGGTGTTCCATTCTTGTTGTATTGATTTACTATTCCATAATTGAGCATAATAAAGGATTGAGATACTGTGAGAAAAATAGAGGAAGTAAAAGACCTTGTGGTAGCCATACAAGCTACAATCTCTATGACAACTCCATAGTGAGTTCATATTTCTTTGTATTTGAATTTCATATCTGAAAAGAAGAAAGCGAAAAGAGCAAGCGATAATCCTCATCTTCTGGTTGGTTTTCTAGGACACATCTTGTGTTCATTGTGTGGATGGTGTGGTGTTTGTTATTTTAACTCATTTTATTGCATTCTCAGTTTATTTGAGTATTTTGAGCACTATGCTTGTAGCATAAGTTATAATAATAAGTAAGCACTACATATTAGAGATATTTTGTAGAAACTTGTAAGATTTGTTGTGACACACTATTCTAGTGGAATATCCATGGTAGTTTGCAGATCAATAATATAGATCAAGCTATATCAAGTTGGTAATATTAGTTGAAATACTTGATTTCATATATCATGCTCTTATACAAAATTCCCCCCAAACTCCATGATTCACTACTTATCACCATTGAATTGATTGTTGGAGAGGTCTAATAGTTCTATTTTTGTGCAAGTATGTTTCTTGACAATCGATTATGATACACTAGAAGTCAACAAGTTCTCAAATGATCTAAATGAAGGTAGATCATTGTGATCACAAGTGTTCTCAATGAAGGCGACTGAGTGAGAGATTATCAAGACAAATCAAGCTCTGTCAAGTTGGCCATATTTATTGACAAATCGAGGAATTCTAGGTAATGAAGTCACTTTAATCCCCATGATATCAAAGGAATATCGAGCCCAACTTTTCTAATCTCAACTAATTACATTTTTTCTTTTGATAGAGACCACCCAAATTTCAATAGGGGATCGAAACTCCTAAGAGATGTCCCTTCAAGACTCTAAAAAACCCTATTATGAGGTGGACTAAAAACTTTAATTGTGACAAACTTTGATCAATTTATGGCTCAAACACAACCCAATCGACCTCACCTTTTTTCTGAAGCAGGTAAATCGAGTGAGAGTGTCATATAGTAGTAACCACCTTGCTTGAACTATCCCCTTTTAGTGGACTAATTAGATTAATGTAACTCTTTCCATGGAATTCACTAATT